>PVJH01009057.1:0-81302 GCA_004026705.1 Nesogale talazaci | reverse complement strand
TTTTTTTAATTTTGGGGCATCACTGCTCTCCGGTGGTGGGAGTAGGAGGCCCAGCCCCACTGCTGGAATTGAACCTCCGTCCCAGTGGGCCGCAGTCGTGCGCACAACCACTACGCCACCGGGGCTCAGCCCTATTATCATGTTTTTTTGTTTTTTGAGCATCACTGCCCTCTGGTGGTGGGAGTAGGAGGCCCAGCCTTTGCTCCTGTGGAGCCGCTGCTGGAATTGAACTTCCATCCCAGTGGGCCGCAATCCCACGCACAACCACTGCGTCACCGGGGCTCAGCCCCTATCATTTTTGTTAGAGAGCCTTAACTTATCCCCCAGGGGCTTAAGGTAATGCTACTGATAGTATCATTAATTTGGCCAATGGTATATAAGTTGAAGCATCATTGAGAAAGGGAAATTATACAAGTATAGACTGGCAACGAACCATAATACATGCCTGGTTGACTTGTTCAGATTAAATCCTGAAGTGACTGAATACTATATATGCAAATAACCAGTAACTATAAGTAAACTATCCTCTGTGGTATCTGTAAATCATGCCAGCAAATGAATGAACCCAAGGACAGTACCTCTTCCCATGGGAGGACTAACCCAGCCCTGGGGGGAAGAGTGTATGAGTGTTGGGTAGGTAGCTGTGGCTAGAACGTCAGAGAAGTGGGAAAGGGCACATCAGGACTGATCTCTACCTTCTGAAACTCTAGTATAGACTGCTGCTTATCCACAAAGCTACAATCCCTGCTCCTGTGGTGAATACACTTGAGTTGCCAATCTTTTGGTGTGTCAAACATTTGCACAATCCAGGGACTCCAACTTTGAATTTCGTCAGCTGTGAAATCTCTGTGGAATCAAAGTGCCTCACCTTTCTCTCATGGAGCAACCGGTGAATTCCGCCTACTTGCCCTTCAGCTGGCAGCCACATATTTGAACCTCTCTGGCACCAGGGACAGTAACTTTAGGATTAGACTCAAGAAATTAAATGATTGTTCATTAAATGTAATTACTTCTCTCTGTCTACCCGCTAATATCTTGTGCCTTCAGTTGTAGAATTTATTTGGAGACTTCTCTGATTATATCTACACCCCCAGCCCCCTTCCTGAGCTCCTAGAGCTTGACCGTAGTGGTGCACAGATGGCTTTTCATAATGTTGTCCTGAATCAGAGTTACACCAAGGATTGTAAATTTTAAAAAGGCTTTCAGTCGATAGACCTCACAGTTGGGAGAGAGACAGGTGCTAGTCTTAGCTAGAAGCAGAATCTTTGTTATGTTGAAAACTGGGAAATTGTTCACGACAGATTTAACTAGTAAACCCAAGCAATTCCATGCTTACCTTCTTGCTATTGTGAGGTTTCATGTCAACCTAGGTGGACCAGAATTCGCTCATGACAGGATCTGACAAAGTGTGTTCAATTCTATGATGGGATCTACTGTGCAGTAGCCAAGCAGTTTAATTGGGTCACAAACATGGTATAATTCTGGGAGGGTTCATTCAGGGAGTGGCCTACTCTTTTTTTTTTTCATTTGAGGAGCTAATTTTGTGTGCATTACTGCCTCCTGGTGGGAGTAGGAGGGCCGGCCTTTCTCCTGGAGTGCTGCTGCTGGATTTGAACCACCAACTCTGTGGGCCGCAGTCCTGCACACAACCACTATGCCACCGGGGCTCAGCCCGCTATTTAAAAAAAAATTATTTAAATCATTTTAGTGGGAGTTCTTACAGATATTATAATGATACATAAATCAATTATATCAAGCAAATTTGTGTTATCATCATCATTTTTTTTTTTTTGGTAATGGTCAGCTTTCCCCCCCTATTCTTAGTATAGACTGACATCTACAGGAGTTAAGCGAAGCCTTTAGCTTACATCTGACCCTGGGACTTGAACCAGGCTGGATTTAGCTACTTCTACAATGATGTTAGTCACTTCTTGATATAAAATTATTTCTCTATATATACAAGATTCATTAGTTTTGATTCTCAAGGGAACTAAGCTATTATGCTTGCTTATTAAGTAATCTGACTGTTCTTTCTATGTTTATAACTATTCTGGCTGACAAAGACTTAGATGATAAAAACCGCTTCTCAGTTTCTTGGTCTAGGAAATTATGTTCTATGCTGGTCAAATAGTGAGATGTATTTTAATTTATCTTTTTATTAGCCACTCATGATAAAAGAAAATAGAGCTGGAAAGCAAGAAAGAAGATTAGCAAGTGATAATCTAATAAAAACAGTAAACGACAGAATTTCAAGAGCATATATAAGATATATTTCATAAGGCTCTTAATATATTTCTGTTCTCTCACCACTGACCTCATGAAAGTTTTAGTGAGATTTTTATTAATAGTAAAGGAAAATTAATATGGTAAAGACCCAAAGGTGAATTGTTAGGAAACATGAGACGGGTTTCACATTGCTGAGTTGTTTCACACTAAAGAGCTTGTAAAACATGTACTATCTTTTCTGGTGATGATGGAAATTTTATTTAATTTTTATCTTTTGAATATGGACCAATCCATGTCTGGTGTTCGTTTTCCTGGCTGACCAAATAGATGAGATATGTGTCTAGAGGACCCAAGAGCCTGCAGAACTGCTTCTCCTAGCCAGTTTAAATCCCTTCTCTGCAAAGCTCATGGAGAAGAAAATTTCGGTAATGAAAATACAAAGGTTAACAAATATCTGAAAGCTCACTCTATGACAGGTAATAGGTCAGACCTGAAGGGACAGAAGATGAGTTTGACGTCAGGGAGTCGCAGGCGAAGGCGACAAATACCTAAACAGCTATGTTCCCATATATGAGAGATGTTACATTTGAAATGTCTTTGGAATGAAAGTGTTACAAAAAACACAGTAGAAGGTTATTTAACTTAACTATGTTTTGGAACCTGTTGGGGATACTTTATCAGAGTAGGTGATGCCCCAGCTCCACCTTAAATAAAAAAGAGACCAAAATGTCCAGAGAAAGGAGACTGGAAAGGGACAGCATCTGCCAGAGGGTACACACGGGATGGAAGCAAAAGACAGTGAAAAATTCCTGCCAACCCGACTGCCTGTATATTCCAGTAACGCCATGGGTTATGTTTGGAATGTTAATCTAGAACCAGACTTGAGGGGTCTGCTAGTCTGCTTTATGAGGTTTGTAAATTCCTCTGTGAGTCCCTGCTACTCAAAGTGTGGTCCCTGGACCAGCAGCATCAGGGGTCTTTCTAAACATGCACTAGACTCACCAAAATGGCATTGCAGCACACACACAGACAAACACACACACACCAGTGATTCCAAGTCACACTAAAAATTGGAGAGCTCTTCTTTAGGCCTTCTAAAACATTGAAGGGTTTCAGTTAAGGTTGACAAATAATCCTATTTTCATTTGTCAAGCATACCAGCATGACAGATCTGGCAAATCTGCAAGAATGAAGTGTTGGGGTTAATATGAGGAAGAATTCATTAGGCAGGGGTGTGTGTGTGTGGGGGGGCAGGCAAATTCGAAGATTTGTTCAGAGACAACAAGGGTTTCAACCAAAGTTGTGGTCATAGAGATGTTCTTTTAGCTGTTGGGGAGCTGGATATATAAATGATGTCCCCCCCCCCAATTTTTTCTTTTGGTTTCGTTGGTGGATGAAATCAACTGAAATAGAAGAAATAAAAAGACTCCAATTTGCTGTGGTCAAGTTAATTCCAAGTGCCTCCTTAGGACAGAGTATATCTGGCTGTACGGTTTTCAAGGTTCTAAATCTGTATGGATGCAGACTACCTCAACTTTCTCCCATGGGACAGATCATGGATTTGAACCACCAACCTTTTAGTTCTCAGCCCAGAGCTTACTCCACTGCACCACTAGCAGTCCTTTTGGGGTGCCTACTTATGCATTATTTCACATCTTCCCATTATGGAATAACTCAATGAAACTTGATTTGAAGATATTTGCAGATTCTTACAACTTGTGTGTATCTCTTTAAAAATCAATCTAAAAACGAGCGATCAATGGAGTTATCTGTTACTCTCTAAACAAAACAGCATAAATCTGAAGGACTTTAAATAGCCTGCTTCTTGGTTTAGTTCAATGACTAGCCTCAAAGTGAGAATTCCAATGCATGGTGTCTTATTCTCCTAGTCTTACTGTTAACACAGAAGAGCCCTGGTGTGTAGTGATTATGGGTTGGGCCTCTAAACACAAGGTCAGCAGTTCAAACCCACTAACTGGTCCTCAGAAGCAAGATGAGGCTTTCTCTATCCATGAAGTCTCACATTGAAGAAAACACATTGAGTCAGCTATGAGTTGGAATCAACTCGATGACAGTGAGTATAGTTTTACTGTAATAGGAAAAACCACAAGTGGGGGGAGTCGGGGAAATTGAAGGACAGGAAATTATTTCTCACAGTACAGGAGACTGGAAACTTTACATGTCAAAAAAAAAAAAAGAAAATTTACATGTCTGTGTATCTCTCTTTTTTCCTTTCAGTTTCTAATACCCGCCAGCTATATTTGGTGTCCTTAGCCATGTTTATGACCCTAACGCCATTGTCCATCTTCTCCTTCCTCCTCTGTGAATGCTCTGCTCTTTTCATAATTCAGAAAATAGATATCAAATTAGATTGTACACTGGTTTGACTCAGGGACATAACAAAAACCGTGCTATCAATAGAGGGTCGTATTTACAGGGGCAGGGGTTCAAGCTTCAGCACATATTTTGAGAGGATGCAATCCAAAAAACACATAATCTTCTTTTATTTAATATTGTGTACTGTTTTCAGTTCTCACACCTTTTCTCACACTGACACAGTGTACACAATTGGTACTGAGTTTTCTTGGCCTTGAATCTCCCTTCCAGCATCTCCACCCCACCCCATTTTCCATACCAGTGCTCAGGCAGCAGCCTGGTGTCTGTCAGCAGTTCAGATGACTAGCACTTGTCCTGACCTGTGGCTCAAGAATGGCTTTGGATACGAAGCAAGTAGCCCCTGCCCTTTAACTGCTTCCACACAGTGATAGCAGAGAACACCAGTTTGAGCGGTGATGTTAGTATTTCTGCATGGGTGGACACGGGGGCTCTGACGATGTTGCCAAGACTCTTTAGCTGTGGTTTTCCGCTTCATTCCAGGAGAGGATAGTTCATGCTGAAGAAAAATAAGCAGTCTGTGTTTATCCTTAAAACTAAGGCCACGTGTTAAACAGCAGAGAAGACTTTGACCAGCCTGCCTACATGCCCACCCCACAGGACAGCCTACCAGAACCACTTGGAGAGCGCATGGAGGGGTAGTTCCAAAGGAAAAGTGCAGGGCTGTTGTGATAGTTGGGTGTGATGACAATTTGGCTGTACCCAGAAGGTGTGGATGGATTTCAATCCCTCACGCAAGCCAGAACCCAATGGTGTGTCCTTGGGGGCATGGTCTTTTTGACATCCATTAAAGAGAGGCTGCAAAGAACACACTCTTTTTGCTAGGGTCATTTTTGTGTCGGTCTCATCCACCTCTGGCTCACTGAACTTGGGCCATGGCCTACCATATCACCTGCCAATCTGGGGGAGATACAGCTGTGGGCAATAACATCTGACCACTGATTTGACTGCCTCCACCCGTCTGTGGGCTTCTGCTTCCGGATTTGTCTCCCTGTCTCCTGGCTTCCTGCTTCATGGGCCCAGCAGCTAACTGCCTAGCATCTGAACCACAGACTTGAGTCTGACTGGGCTTGCCTGCCCTGTGGCTCTGCGGGCTGCTTCTGATAAAAATTTCTTCTTTGATATAAATTTGTCTTCCACAACTATATACAATTGCTACTGGATTTGCTTCTGTAGAAAGTCCAGCCTAACACAGCTATTGACAAACAAGAAGAACTATGCTAGGACTTTGGACAGTAGGTTACGTTATGGCACTCCATAGAGTTTTCGATGACTGGTGAGCTTTCCGAAGCAGATCAACAAGCCTTTTCTTTTGAGGAAACTGGTGGATTTAAGCAGCCAACTTTTCAGTTAGCAGCGGAATGCCTGTTGGTTCCACTTAGGGACTCCCTGAACTACTGCTAGTCAGATGCAATCACAGATGGCCACGCACTCCAAGTAGTGAAGGAAATGAGCCTTTTGGAGGTGAACAGAAGCCACACATGTGAAATAAGACCTTGAGAAAGCAATAGAACTTCAGTTAAAGCAGAGCTAGGAACATCATGACAATATAAAAGAGAAGCATAACCCAGCTGATACAATACCATGCCAGATGCAGGGCAGAGATCTGTGAATAAGCCCAGAGACCCTCACATGATCATCAATGAGCAAACACATGGAGGACTAGCTATATTAGAACCCAGAGACTTTCCAAACATACACAGGATACTTTCCCTATGAGATATTCAAAAAAACATACAGATAAAAATGGAGAAGAGGATCATATGGAGATATGTCAGGCACTTAATGATAAGAAATGCATTATTTTTAATGAATGCCAGCGATTGTCAGCATTTTAAATTTTGTAAATTGATGTGACTTATTTTTCTTATTCCTAAACGTATTCACTTTCTTCCTAATTTTTCTTTTTCTTTTTCTTTTCCTTAGAGAAGTTTTCTCAGGTAGCATGCACTGCATATCCCTTCACCTTGGACACGGTCCTTGAAGACCAGAGAAAAACCCTCATGGAAAATCTAATTAAATAAAACAAGATGGTTCTCCCAGAAGAGTACAGCTTTCAAAAAAAAAAAAAGAGTACAGCTTTCTGTTATGGCATAACTATAAAATCACTCAAAGACGTCACTTTCTGGGGTGCCGACACAATTCTTTCAAAACCATAGGATGTTGGGCACCAGAACGATGTCTTGGGATATTCACTGAGAAGCATTATTTGGATAATATTTTACTGAGGACAGGTGATTTTTTGTGCGGTTGGCCATGCCAAGTGAACAAAACACTATCTGTTCCTTTACGTTCCCCACTGCCCTTTGGGGATTGGACAAATGTGGGACATAAGACATTTTCTGTGGGGCTGAGCCCCGGTGGCGTAGTGGTTGTGCGCGGGACTGCGGCCCACTGGGACGGAGGTTCAATTCCAGCAGTGGGGCTGGGCCTCCTACTCCCACCGCCGGAGAGCAGTGATGCTGCCCCCCCCCCCCCCCCCCCAAAAAAAGACATTTTCTGTGACTGATTGCTAGAGAGGGATTGCCAGACCTTCCTTGCTAAGCCATCATAGTGTGGAAATGCCGACATTTGCTCTGATTCATAGAAACATGCGGACTTTCCATGGCAGAGAGGTAGTGGCGATGTGTGAAGTGCACTGGCCAAGAATCAAACCCGTATCTTTAGAAGGGAAGGGTCCAGTCTGACACTGAGCCACCACTGCATAGGCAGTTCTCATCACTGCCATATTCCACTCTGTCCGAGGGAGCACTGACTGTGGGGTCAGCCACCTCTGGGCCACCCTGTGTTAAGGCTACCTGTGTCTGGCTGTTGTGCTATACACCACAGTTATCTGTGTTCATGATTTGTGTCCAAAACACTCACTACTTAAAAAAATGAGGGGGAAAAAAGCTACTGCTCTTTGCATTCCCCCAGCCAAAAAGCAACAGTTCCATGCTTTTTTTTTTTTTTCAATTTAAGCTCCCCCTGCAAACATATTTTTACCCCATGAACTATCGACTTGGCTAAATTGATCTTCATGTTTCTGTTGATCAGCATGATGATAGACAGCTCAGGGAAATCCAGTTTTAAGCAGAGAATGGCCTTTAGTAATCAAGAATAGTCATTACCCAAATAAGTTTTTCTTTTAATTTGAATCTTTACAGTCTAGATGGTATCTCAACTCCAACTAGGTTAGTTGGCAAGAAAAGGTTTTTATGCATCGTCCTGTGACTAGGGTCCAGTAAGTAGTATTTCCGGCTGGTGTGTAAATGTATTCCTTTATTTTGACATTCCCCCCTTGTTGAATTTAAGACGTTGGAGAAAGTGCCAGTACAGCGACTCACCACTTATTAGCGCTTACCACAGGCACTGAGTGAGCTTCATGATTTTCAAAATAACCTCCTTCAGTGGCCAGACATTTCAATGTGTTTCAAATAGACTTTTCTTTTGAAGTTTTATTTATGCTTTGATTTTGAAAGAGTTTCTCAAGTTTTTATATTCTAATCTAATTTCATAAAGGACTACATTAAATTGTAATGAGAAATCTTAAGGATTTTTTTTGGAGGGTGGGGGGTGGGCATCACTGCTCTCCGGTGGTGGGAGTAGGAGTCCCAGCCCCACTGCTGGAATTGAACCTCCGTCCCAGTGGGCCGCAGTCCCGCGCACAACCACGACGCCACCGGGGCTCAACCCCTTAAGGATTTTTTATTAGAAAAATGGAGAAATATATACATGCTCGGGCTTTCTCATTGTTAATCCAACAGATTCTCCATCCTAGATTTCTGGAAGCTTCCCAAACCTCTGTTCTTAGCCTACCTCCCGCTCCAGCTTCTCTCGTCCGCCCCCGATTCAGCCGTGGGCCCCTCTCACCACACCACTGCTCTGTGTTTCCCCAGTTGAAAGGCCCTTTCCCTCCCACCCCTTCCCAGTTGATTTTCAACACCAACCCAAATCTTTTGCCTTTCTCTGTTTGGCAGCCTTTCTTTAATACGTCTGTTGACTTTTCTTGTGCTAAATGGTGCTGTCAATAATGTCTGGAAATTCTCACCTGCCACTTTATTGTTGTCAACTATGTATTCACTTTCTTCCCTTCATAAGTATGCATATTGGAATATCGCCCCTGAACAACAGCCACTGCCATCCTATCTATGGCCCTACAGGTAAGGCAAGTGTGTTAGTCCCAATGGATTGGAGACACTAATTTGTAGACACTAATATGTGTATAAGAAAGAGCTTTATATAAAAGAGCAGCTGTATATTGTGAAAACAGCCCAGTTCAGATCAAGTCCATAAGTTCAATATTAGCCCATATGTCCGATACCAGTGTATACATTCCTCTTTAGACGCACGCATCATAGGCAATAACTCTGGCCATACAGGAAGATCACAGGCCAGTGGGTGGGAAATCTTCTGGCGGTGGAAGCATCTCAGCACTGGCGTGGGTCTCCAGGTGGATCCTCCAGCTCCAAGGCTCTGCCTGCCATCCGGCTTGTCATCAGGAATGTCTTACGGCGTGTCTCTGGCCTCCAATCAGCTATTTATCTCTGCCATGCTCCAAATGAGGCTCTCAAGCTGTGACCTGATTGGCAGGCAGGACTCCACCCTTTCCCAAGTTGACAGTTGATTATGTAACTGCCACAGCAAAGTAGAACTACCCCTGCGGGTTCCTGAGGCTGTAAATCTTTTTTTTTTTCTTTCATCACTGCCCTGATGGGAGTATAGGAGGTCCAGCCTTACTCCTGGAGAGCTGCTGCTGGATTTGAACCATCAACCCTGTGGACTGCAGTCCCACACACAACCACTGCACCACCAGGGCTCAGCTGAGGCTATAAATCTTTACAGGAAAAAACAGCCTCATTTTTCTCCAGAGGAGCAAATGGTAGTTACCAGCTATTGACTCTGTGGTTTGCAATTCAATGCATAACCCACTCTGCCACCAGGGCTCCCTGGCTGTTTCCAGGAAAAGCACTCAATAGGCATGTGTGGAGCAGTGTTTGGAGCTGGACTAGTCAGCGTGCAAATGACTGCTTGCCTGTGAACCCTCACAGGCTGCACTCTTCTCTGAGTGCAAGGGGTGGGGGCATGTTAGGAGCAGTTGCTGACTTGGTCGAATGCTTGGCACCCTGGGATTTCACCTGCTATGAGGTAGCCTTCAGGCCCTGGCTGCAGCTCAAAGCTGTTCTGTGGCTTGTGGAATCTTCGCTGTCTTGAAGGATTCTGCCTGTTCTTGGTTGCCATAGCACCTCATGATTGCCGCCACCTAACTCACCTTTCCTGTGTCTGACCTGTCCCACACCCTGCTGTGGCTGCCTTATGAAATATGATCCCCTTTGAAGACTCTCCATCCACACACTGCTCCTTGAGTGAAACAACCTCACTGAAGACTTCAGAGGGTTTCTCACAGAAATATAGACACTGTCCAGCGCAAACAAGGCAATGGAGCCTTCACCGCTGGGCTTTTGGTGCTTTCCAAATAAAGATGAGCTCCTCTTTTAAACAATTCATAGGACTGATGATAGAAGCAGCATCTTTTCTCCCATTTCTTTTTTTTCTTAAGAAATTTATTGAGGGCGCTTACAGTTCTTATAACATTCCATACATCAGTTGTTTCTCATTCACTCAAGTTTCCAAACATGTATTTGGACTCTGAAAGAAATTTTCTGCTATGATGGAAATTTTCCATATCTATAACATCCAATATGGCAGCCACCCATGGAGTATGGAAACTGAATGCTTACAAGGTGGCTAGTGAATCTGAGGAACCAAATGTAATGTTTTGTTCAATTTTAACCAACAAATGTAAATAGCTGCATGTGGTTCCTAGTACCATATTGGACCAGACAGGTGTCACTTATGCAGGGTATATATAAGGAGCACTGGTGGCGAAGTGGTGACCAGTTGAGCTTTGATCTGCTTGGTCGGTGGTTTGAAACCACCTGCAACTCCTTGGGAGAGAGACTTGGCTTTCTACTACCTTAGACGATTACAATCTGAAACAGTCAGCATTAACTGGATGGCAATGACTTTGATCTTTTGTTTGGAGAGACTTGAGATCTCTGTTAATCCTCTATTCCTTAAACTCAGGACAAGTTTGGTGTGGAGCTTTCTCTGTGCAGGATTCTATCACAATGTTGGTGTTTATCACGGCTGCCTTGAAATCAGGAAGTCTCAAAACTCTCACTCCTGTCAAGTCATTAAAGATAGTTCCTGGATTTTAAGGTTCTATCCTAAATTTCCATTTCAGTTGCACACAAATGCAAAGACTCTTTTCCCTTAAGGATGCCTGCCTCACACAAAGCACATCTTTATCCATGTGTCCAAATGCTGTATCAACTCCAGCTGCTTTTTCCCTAAGTATACAAATGAGACAGCTGGCCTTTGTTCCTAATGCCTCTCCATTTAAGTTAAATATTGCATCTTAAATACTCTTTTAATATGTTAACATGGAGATGATCCATAAGAAAATATGTATGGTTTTACCCAAGAGGGTTGATCTAGCTGGATTAGCAAGGGGCTGTGGCATAGTGCTAGGGTATTTCTCAGAAATGTTGATGGATACTTTCCCTAATCACTCTAGACAAACACAGTTCCTCTGGCTGGGAAACCAAACTGCTGGCATTGTTTCAGGGAAATAATTAACCTGTGTTTTTCAGCAAAGCTGGACTCATGGATACCAGGTCATTTGGTAATCCTGCCAGAGAGTATGCTATTCAAATACATTTGGATCTTAGAAAAATCTGAGTCTAGGGCCCCAGAGGCGAAATTGGTTTTGGGATTCACTCCAAATTGCGAGTCCAGACCCAGATGTGATCTAAGAGCCGGCATATTCAGAACAACTAGTGTTGGGCTTCACTGTTGATTTGAGTCCACTTAGTAAATGATGGGGTGTAGCGGTTCTTAAAGCCTTTAAAATATAAGATATCAATCCCTGGTTCCCAAGTTTTTCAAGAAGATTAAAGGTAGATTAGATAGTAAACAAGACAAAACATTTTAAAGGCGAATGTATGGAAAGCCTAACTATATTAAATTCAGAGTGCCAGATAAAATAAGGGAGACATTTGGGAGGAGAATCAATATCCAAGAAGATATTCAAATTTTTTGAAAACTCATGAAACTGAAGTCTCAGATTTAGAAAATTCACCCAAACCCCAAGGTAGATCAATAAAAGGTAATTTATATTTGGAAACATTGGTGCAAAAACAAATTTGAATGACAGTTATTTCTCGATAGCATCAATAGAAGCTAGAAAACCGTGAAGCTATGTTTTCAAAAGTTAGAATTCTGTACTCACAGAAATAATCTCTTAAGTTACCCTCCCAATTTAATTTCTTGTGAGCAGGGTTTCTTATTGAGCTTGGTGCAGGATAGATGATCAGTAAAGATTTGTTGTATGTTTTTCCATTAATTAGGCTCTTTCTTTGGGGTCATACATTTAAGTATGTCATTTCTAAAGCCACCAAATCTACTAATGTCATATCTACTTATCTACTAATGTCTAAACTAGGTTAGCTCAAGTCAGAGAATCAAAAAGAGCTTTTCTAAGCAAGCTTGATGTGAATTGATATTGGAAGGTATTTTGTAGCATTATGATGGTCTTCTGCTGTAGAGAAATATCAAATCCCATTAAAAGGTGACAGCTCATTTCTAATTCTATGAGGGTTTATAGACATTCCTGAAATATAGCACCTGTGGACCCCCTTTATCCTTGCTGAACAAAAAAGGCTTTCAACTATACTTTAGAAAGTCTCTATAGAGCAGGGGTGCTCACACTTTTCCAGCATGTGAGCTACTTATAAAATGATCAAGTCAAAATGATCTACCAACTACAGAAATGCAAAGCATATATATATTTTTTTGGTTTTTGGGGCCTCACTGCCCTCTTGTGGTGGGAGTAGGAGGCCCAGCCTTGCTGCTGGATTTGAACCTCCAACCCAGTAGGCCGCAGTCCCACGCACAACCACTATGCCACGGGGACTCATCCCCAGCATATTTGTTTTGATTTATTTCATTTATTCATAAATGCATTGAGAATTCTTTATATGTGCAATGTGTGTTTATATACCTTGCATAACCACATGAGTCCATAGTGCACAGCACAACACAATTAACTATGTACATTTTATTTCATTATCTAAGTTTACTCTAATGACTTGTATTGAATGGAATGAGTCAGTGATGCATGGTCCGGACAGTGGCTACTGACAGCCAGTCTCCAGCACCCTTCCAAATGATCATCAATCATGGTGGAACAGTACCTGGACTTAATGATCTTTATGTGGGGGAAAGGTTGACTCACATAAATAAGTTGAGCTGAATAATGCATTCAAGGAGGTAGCACATTTTCTCATGCTTGCATACTTTCCCTGTGCGAGTAAGTTCCAGAACTGTTCATGCACTCTAAACTTCAACTGAATGTTGGCTTGTAGTGTCAAAATCTCCCATTCCATATGAAAGTGAGACGTTTTTGTCTTCTTCCTTGGTCTAGCTCCCCCACTCATTTTAACACCTTTGCTTACATTTAAGAGAAAAAAAAACATGTTCTAAAAATTAATGATGACTTGGTTTGTCAGTTTTGCTACACTTAGTGCAGTGGTTTGTGCATGTGTTTGACATCTAAGATTATATCTGAGAGGCGGTGCTGTATATCAATTAAGGGACGGGATTGATGATAAGCTTATGTCTATTTTTTAATGCCATGCGATCTACTCGCACTATATTTACAATTGACTAGTAGATCACGATCAATGTATTGAGCACCCCTGCTGTGGAGCAAGGGACACTGTAGCGGAGAGAACACTGCCTGCTATTCAGGGAAAACACATTCTGGTCCTACTTCTATGGCTCTGAGATCACTTTGACACCAAATCTTCATTTTTCACTTGTGAACTATAAATCTTAGACTAATGGTCTTTAGGCAACCTGATACCCTTGTCATTCTCTAATATTGTACTGCAAGACTGATTTGGGTAACAACTCAGTCATGTTCATTAACAGAAAAGCTACAGAACTGTCTTTAATTGTGCTTTCAGAAAGAACGGGGGTTATTTGGATCTCACATTTCAGTGCATAATTGGGAACCATATATCCTTTAGATTCAATAGGTGTGATGGCCCATGAAAAAGTGTAATTTTAATTTCTTTCCAAATAAGAAGATAAAATAAACATTAATAAATAATGTGTAATAATACACCTACCCTGGATTACATTTATTGTTTTGCCAGTTAAGACATAAAAATCTTTCATATATGAGAGGGTGTGGCAGTCATGTGCGTATGTTAATTTTATGATTGAAATGTAGGGGTGGAATCTAGCCTGTTAATCTGGTGATAGCCATTGAGTAGCCAATGAAGCCTCTGTGTGGGCATGGCTTTCTCCTGAAACTTCTGGGAAATCTCGCGATATTTCCCTCGTGAAGATGAGAAGCTATCTTCCCCAGTTGTTGGGAGTTAGTCTCAGAAATGATGAATCACGGACAAGACAAGATGGCAGCGTCCGAGAACTTGGAGAAGCCGGTGGAGAGACCACACGGCTTTGCCCTGATGGAGCCAGACCTCTGAAGCTGGGCCGGCCACATGGAGACCTCTCCCAGCAATGAGTTGCTTCTGCCACCACAGGATACTGTTGATGGACCCTGAGCCCTGGAAGCGAGGAGCCATGTGGAGACCCCTGCCAGTGCCGGGATTCTGCACCTGTGACTTTGTGAGTCGGAAGGAGACTTTATAGATTGATTTCAGGCATATGGCTTAATATCGGACTTATGACTTTGAACTGGACTGGGCTCAATGTCCTGTTCCTCTTGTATATAAACCTTTCCCTTTTATCTATATGCATGTCTATAAAATTTGTTCCTTTAGTCTATGTGGACTAACACGGGGTTTCCAAGGTTTGTGTAAAAATTGGAATATATACGTACATATTTCAAATAATTTGTGGAAAATCCCTTTATTTTAATTCCCTATACATATACATAAGGGGGGAAATCCACTAAAGTTCTTGATGTGCAGGAATTTATTAAATACGGGTTAGATGAGACCTATGAGAGACTATGAAGATCTCTGTATTCCACATCTAGTAGTCGACCCTTGATGATGACTTTAAATACAAAGTTACATTTTGAAAGTTAAGAAAATCAACAAAATGAAAAAAAAATCAATTATTTACGATTGCTTCTTTAAAATATAGGGAATCTTCCAGGTAATATCAATAAACAGCAAGATTGGGGTCATCATAATTATCATCATTATGGAGTGTTTATGGCATACTGTACACCACTTTCTGTTTTGATCCCCACAACAACAGTTTGAAGCAAATATTATTGGCTCCATTTCATGGAGAAGGAACTAAGCTTATGGAGATTAGGTAGACTTGTTGAATACTGCATGTCTGGTAAGTGTCAGAAATAGGATTTATGAATAGAGTTTGATTTGGGAGAATGTAGCACTGTTCCCAACAAAAGTCCTTCATCTTGAGAAAGACACAAACTTGCCTGGTATTGGCAAAACTGAGCACAGGTAGAGTGGGTGTTGTATTAGTCTGGACTGACTACAGAAACAACAAATTCACAGATTCTCCTATGTGTATAAGAAAGAGATTTATATAAGAGATTTATAAAAAGATTTATAAAGAGATTTATAAAAGAGCAACTGAGGCTGAGCCCCAGTGGCAGCATAGTGGTTGTGTGGGGGACTGCGGCCCACTGGGTTGGTGGTTCAAATACAGCAGCTGCTCTCCAGGAGCAAGGCTGGGTCTCCTACTCCCACCAGAGGGCAGTGATGACAAAAAATAAAAGCAACTGAATATTGAGAAAACAGTCCAGCCCAGTCCAGATCAAGTCCATAAGTTTGATTTTAGCCCATATGTTTGATGTCAGATTATGCATTCCTCTTCAGACTCATGCAACACATGCAATGATGCTGAATGTAGGAAGATCACAGGTCGGTGTGTGTGTGTGTGGGGGGGGGGGTGGAGTCTTGTGGATCCAGTGGTGATGGAAGCATCTCAGTGCTGATGCAGGTCTCCATGTGGCTTCTCCAGGTCCAGAGCTCTAGCTCCATTACCATAACTCACTGTGTCTTATCAACAGGAACGTCTCACAGAGCAGAGAGTGTCTGGCCTCCCATGAATTGTTTATCTCCATCATCAAGCTGTGACCTGATTGACAGGATAGATTCCACCCCTTCCCTAAGTTGACAGGAGATTAAGTAACTGCCACAGGTCTATATGAAGCATAGGAAAGAGAAGGAGAGAGAGAATCTCACTGTCATTGAGCTGATTTTGACTCAAAGCAATCCTGTCTTAGCAATACTAAGTCTTTATGGGACAGAGAGTCTCACTGCCCCCCTTGCTCCCCCCACCCCCACACACTGTATACAGAATAGCATGAAACACTATCATCATCAGGAGCATCAGCACGTCTGAGTGCGTCCTACAGTTAATGTGCCGATCATTCTCTCCACTGCACTCATTGACCCTCTACTTGACCAGACACCATGTCTTCCTGATCCCTCTTGATGTTCAAAAAACAAGCAATTGGGACAATGCTCTTTGGTGGACGTTAAGATTTTCAGTGGCTAATTTTTGGAAGTACGTGACCAGACCTTTCTTCCGGGTTTGCCTAAGTGTGGAAGCACTCTCTGAAACTGCCACCATGGGTGACCCTGCGAGTATTTGAAAGAGCAGTGTCAGAGTTCACAGCATCGCAGCAAAGTGCCAGCCTCTGCAGTACAACAAATCGACAGATGGGTAACTGGAGAAGAAAATAAATAAGGTGAACTCCACAGGGATTAAAATGATCAGTGAAAGGCAAGCTCTAAAAAAATATGACCTGTTTCATGATAAAGGGCTAGATCAAAAACAAGACAGAAATTCTGTAATTCTGAAAATCAGGATGACTCCCAGGTAGACAGTAATTATCAGCAGGTCTTTTGCTGAAGAATCCCTGACATTTTTTAAAAGCTAATAATGGATAAGCAGAGAAAAACAGTTGAGGGAGTCTTTGAGTACACAAAATCTAAGCTCTTAATGGTTGCTCAAGAGCATGGAAAAACATGGAAATTAGTTATAAGGAATACAAAGAAATGACTCTTCCAACAGACTGATCCAAATAAAAGAACAGACCAGCCAATGATGAGGTATCTGAGCAGAAGGAGGGCAAAGCATTCTTTTAACTATACTGTGTTAAGAGCTGTTAGAAATGCCTAGTGATATGACACTGGGAGTTATTATAAATACCACTTGGCATTATGTTTATGGTTGCAGTAAATAACTATACTCAAGTTAATTTAGAGTCATTTGTTTATAGTTCTTATTCCATATGGTCTCCATTAATTTGTTCTCAATTACTCTTTTTATGATCTTTATTAAGGGTTGAATTAATGAGTGTCTATATTAATATTAATATTAATGTGTGTCTATATCAGATTGACCCCAACTGGTAGTTCTCGTCAAGATTCTCGCAGCCTGGGTTGGCAGGCACATTTAGAAGCAATCTTGACCAGTGCCATTCTAAGCAGTTTTACTCGGTGCTGGATGTGGGAAATGCATTACTAGATAGTGTCACTGTGTTTTTTCTTCTCTATGTAGGGGAGGAAGCCATGTGGTCTGGCAAAGGTTCATATTTTGTTCAATAGACTAAGTACTTTTGTGGATGGGTAAAATGTGTGAAATACAATTTCATTCAGCCCTCTTTGGGGATGATGGTTGTGTGCGTTGAGAATGACCCATTCACTCCTTCTTAATGAGGTCAGTTCAGGATGTGCCACAAGAAACAAGGATGTGAATATGCTCACAAATTCAAAGCAAGCTTATTAATTGAGAGAAAAGAAGAGAGAAGCATTTGAATAATAGGAATATGACTCATTCTCATGAACCAGATAGAGAGTAAGAGGATGGCAAAGGAATAGACTTTGATTTCACTGTATGATATATTTTTTGTGTGAGGGGGGTATTTTGGGAAGAATGAAGTCACAGTTGGATTGGAAGATGCTACTGGTCCTTCTTCCTTCAGCATCATTTTCCTTTTATTCCTTACTGGTCACCAAGACACAGTGGGCCCAAGGGCCTTTCACTTCCATCTGCTCTAGTAGTGAGGAAGAAACCAAGAGAAGGAGCAAAAACAAAAACAAAAAACAAAAAAACCTGGCCCCATGCAATGAGAAATTTACTTCGCAGCTGGGCACTCAAACCTCCCCCACGCCTATACAAAGAGGAAAGACCTTCAGAAAGGCCCGTAGTTTGAACCCCCCGACAGCTAAGGGAGCTAACTTCTCTACAGATTTGTGACTCTGGAAGTCTGAGGAAACAGTTCAACTCTGTCCTGTCAGCTTTCACGGGGTAAGAATCGATCGCATGGCAGTGTCGCTGTGGGTTGCTCTGTTATCCAGGAGCCCTGTGGTCATAGTGGTCATTGTGCAAGCCCGCTAACCAAATGGGTTGGTGGAACCAACCAGATGCTCTATGGGAGAGAGATGTGGCAATACAGGCACATCTTCACAGCTTTGGAGGTCCAATGGGACAGTTCGAGTCTGTCCCAAAGGCTTGCTTTGAGTTGGAATCCTTTGACAGCAGGGCATATGGCTATTACTGAGGTCCCCAGGAGGCACAAATGGTTTGCAATCTACTGATAAGCTAAAGGTTGTTCACATAGAACCATGGCCATTAATATTATAGCCAGTAAACGTTAATTTACCTAAAAACAAGCAAGCAAACAAACAAACAAACAACACCACCCCCAAACCCTAGGGAGCAATTTGAGTCAGGACTATATCCTCTCACCATCCTTATTCTATCTGTATGCTGAGCAAGTAATCGGAGATGCCAGATTGTATGAAGAAGAACCTGGCATCAGGGTTGGAGGAAGGCTTATTCACAACCTGTGATATGAGGGTGACACAACCTCCCTCGCGGGAAGTTGGGAGGAGGACTTGAAGCACTTGCTGGTGAAGGTCAACGATTGCAGCTTTCGGTGTGGATTGCAACACAAGACCCAAATCCTCACAGGTAGAGCAATATACCATGATTCATAGACATGATACGTCGACTGTGTCATGATATAGTCATGATAGATGGGAAAAAAAGCCTGAAGCTGTCAAGGGTTTCATCTTCCTTGGATTCCCAATCAATGCTCTTAGAAGCATCAGTCAAGAAATCAAACTACGTATTGCACTAGGCACATCTCTGCCTCAAGACCTCTTGAAGGTGTTGCAGAACCTTCAAGGACTCCATTGAGCCTGAGCCAAGCCATGGGATTCTCAGTCGCCTCATATTGGCATGAAAATTGAACATTTGAATAAGGAAGACCAGAAAAGAATCGATGTATTTCAATCATGGTGCTTGTGAAAAATATTGAAGCGGCAGACTGCCAAAAGAACAAACGTATCTGTGCAGTGAAGATTTTTACAGACTGTACAGAAGTGCAACCAGAATGCTTCTTAAAACGGACAATGGTGAGATTTTGTCGGATTGACAGTGAGTGCAGAATGGCTCAAGTATAACAACATTGTTCCATTATGTTGCATGTAGGATCGTTATGAGTAGGAACTGACTCGGTGGTATCTAGTGACAATAACAACAACAACAACACGGGGTTGCCCTGAATTAGAATCACTTCCATGGTGAATACCACCACCACGACCAACAACCACATTGCTATTGCCCGTCTAGCATTCTAGAGAAACTGAAGGTTCGAGAGCGACTACATAACTGTCTGGAGGTGAATGGCTATGCCAGGCTTAAATCCAGGTTGAACTCGTGCCCATGTCTACATTTCCAATGGTTGGTGTGGCACAGGGGCTTGCAACGTCGTGGGACTTTTGTGCGACCTGTCTGACTGAGTCTCAGAGGTCTTCTTTTGTTCCATTTTCAAGCTTCCAAAGCAAGCTTGTGATGCCTTGGCAGAATCCCAGCATCAGAGTAAATGCTCTGGTAGCAGGGACATTCCCAACTCTGATTAATGTTACCGTGAAGACATGCAGGGTCTTTTGTCTGTTTCTTAGTTTGTTTTTAGTTTGGGCCTTTTGCTTTGTTTCGTCTGTTTTTTCATCTTCTCGGTTTTGATGGCTCAAGCTTGGTGACTCTGGAAGCACTAACACAATTCAGATCGAGTGCCCAGATCCAGGCTGTGGTGTCACAAGACCCTCTACAGCACACACGCCCTCTGATCCAGGCAGGCGCGCCTCCTCATTCTGCACAACTTGTCTCAGGCACCATGAAATTCTTCTGACAAGGTTCTGCTTTATTTTGCTATCTCTGCCATCCTATGACCTATATGTGTGTTGAGGCTGATATCTCTGTTGACATTGAAATAATTTTGAATTTCAGCAGCTCTTTCATTTCAATAGTTTTACATCTAGTCATTATTGTTTTGCCCCCACACTTTAAAATATCTCTTTCTTATTTACCGGAAGCTAAGACACTTTTGCAGAGCCCTGGGCCGGTCGTGGGTTTGCACATTAGGTTGCTAAGCACAAAGTCAGCAGTTGAACCCACCAGTCGCTTTACAGGAGAAAGGCGAGGCTTTCTTCTCCCATCAGGCTCGTAACCCCTCAGAAACCCACGGGGGCAGTTCTACTCTGTAGGATCGCCATGAGTCTGAATTGACTCGATGGCAAGGAGTTTGGTTTTGGTTGTAGGGCCCTGAGAAAAGCGCAGGGGGCTTAAGGAAAGGCATCTACTGAAAGCTCTCAGCTTGTGATGGTGTGATGTTGAATGATGTGCCCCTCTGTTTATTACAGCAATTTATATAATAGCAAAAACAACAACACGGAAACCATTCCAAACTTCAATTATAGAGGAAAGGATAAATAAACGCCGGTCCATTCATACAATGGAATTTCATGCAGTGAAAAATAATTACCACTCTCTTAAATACCACAAGACATGGACAAAATTAGAGAACATTAAGCTTAGCAAACTTAGTCAATCCTATAAAGTTGAATATAGAATAACACCATTATTATAATGTAAAATAAAGAAAGAGAAGCATGGTTCTTACATCAAACTGATGAACTCTAAAGACTATGGGGAGGTCAGGGATGGGGTGGGAATAGGGAAAGTAGAGAGAGGAAATTAGAGAGGGAGAAAGGGAGGGGAGGACATTGGAGGGGAAAACGAAAGAAAGAGAACCACACTTTAGGAATTTTAGTGACTGATTTTGAGATGGGCTGTATAATTATATAGACTATGCTTCTTTAAAAACCTAAGGGACCAAATGAGAGTGAAGAATCACAGCTTTAAACAAACAAAACAGTTTCCTTACCCCTTTAACCCAAATATTGGTCTCGATGGTTATAAAAAAATTGAAATAGACTTGGACTCTTTAGTGAAATACAAGTTCATTTCAAACATATTGGGGGTGGGGGTTGAGTGATGCCATTTATTTGCTTCTCCTTACTTTGCGAGGTCACTGGGACTGTGTCTGTACTTTTCAGCATCAGGGTGACAGTTTTTCTTATACATTTATGTTCAGAATGTTGGCCCAGCCTCTTCTGAGAAATACAAAGAAGCTTCTAAGAAGTTTGTGTAAAACAATGGAATGTAAAGATAATGCAATTGCTTCCAGAAACTCTGTGAAGCCCTCACATACCTTTTAAGCTAAAGCCTGTTGTTATTCTTAGTTGACTTCAGGTTGGTTCCCATTCATAATGACCTTGTACAACAAAAGGAAGCGCTGCCCCCGTCCTACACCATCCTCACAATTGCTGTTTGAACCTATTGTTCCAGCCATTGTGACAATCCATCTTGTTGAGGGTCTCCTTCTTTTTCTTTTTTTTTTTAACCATGGAAGATGTCCTTTTTCAGAGATGAGTCACTCCTCATGATATGCGCAAAGTAGGAGAGTCAGTGAATCACCATCCCTGCCTCTAGGAAGCCTTCGGCCTGCACTTCTTCCCAGACAGTTCCCTTGGTTCCTTTTTCTACTCATGATACCTTCCATATTCTTTGCCGGCCCATTTTCAGATACATTCTTCGTCAGTCCTCCTTATCCAATGTCGAACTTTCACATGGATATGGTTGAAAACATCATGGCTTAGGTCAGGCACAACCTTGTCCTCAAAATAGCATCTTGGCTTTTCAACACTTGAAAGAGGTCTCAGGAAGCATATTTACTCAGTGAAATGTATCATTTGATCTTTTAACTGATGCTTTTACAAGCATTGTGTGTGGATCCAACTAAAATAAATCCTTGAGAACTTCAATCTTTTCTCCATTTATCCTGATGTTACCTATTGGCCTAGTTATGAAAATGTTAGGTTTATCATAATTTGCAAACCATACTGAAGGCTGTGAGTTGTAACCCTTGATCCTCATCAACAAGTGCTTCAATTTCTCCTCACTTCCTGCAAGCAAGGTTGTGCCATTTGTATATCATAAGTTGTTAATAATCCTTTCTCCAGTTATGATGCCACCTTCTTCTCCATATAATCCAGCTTCTCAGATTGTTTGTTCAGCATACAGATTGAAGAAGTATGGTGAGAAGCTACAACCTTGACGCACACCGTTCTTGATTTCAAACAATGCAGTATTCCTTTGCTCTGTTCACATAAGTGTCTCTGGATCCATGAACAGGTTTCACATGAGCACAATGAACGTTCTAGAATTCCTTCTCTCCTCAAGGCTATCCATAGTTAGTTATGATCCAGTTTAATGTCTTTGCATAGTCAATAAAACCCAAGTAAACATCTCTCTGCTTTCAGCCATAGTCCATCTAACATTAGCAATAACATCCCTTGCTCCACATTCTTTTCTGAATCTGGCCCGATCCTCTGACAACTGTCAGTGCACTGCTATAATTGTTGTTGAATGATCTTCAGCAAAATTTTACTTGCATGTGATATCTATGATATTGTTCTATAATTTGCAAATTCTCAAATTATGTTCGGTTACCTTTCTCTGGAATGGGCACAAACATGGAATCCTTCCCTTCAGTTGTCCAAATCCTTCCAAATTTCTTGGCATAGGTGAGTGAGTGCTTCCAGTACTTTATCAGTTTGCTGATATATTTCAATTGGTATTCCTTCAATACTTGACTAATGCTTTCAGTGTAGCTTCCACTTCTTTAAGCATCACTGCTTCTTGATCAAATGCTACCTCTTGAAATGGTTGAGTGTCAACTAGGTCGTTTTGGAACAATAACTCTGTGTATTCTTTCCATCTTCTTCTGATGCTTCCTGCATTGCTCAATATTTTCCCCATAGAATCTTTCAATATTATAACTTGGTGCTGGACTTATTTCTTGAGTTCCTTCAGTTTAAGATAGGCCAGGTGTGGAAGTTACATAATTTTATAACAACTTAAAAATATATGAAAGTGTAGGAGTGGAGTTTAACTTGTCAATCAGGTGATAACCTGATGGTGACTCCTTGTGGGTGTGGCCTTCTCATAAAGAGGGCCCTGAAACCTCCTCTTCTCTCTCTTTCTTTTCCTTCTTGTTGTTTGACCTTGATTGCTGCTAGAACCCTGGAGTTGTTACCACTGCCATTGGATCCACACGGCACTCCAATCACCGGCCGGTGATCTTCCTGCATTCTGCATCATTGCATGTGAATATGTGAGTCTGAAGAGAAGCATATGGACTAGAGCTTGACTAGACTGGGATGTTTTCTTGATACATAATTATAAAACTCATTCTTACATATATATTAGTGTCATTGGATGTGTTTCTCTAGTCAACCCAGCCTAACACACTGAGCATGCTCTTCTCTTTTGGTTGTCTATTGCTAGGTTATTATAATATTTACTTTGCTTTCTTGTCCTGCCCTTTGAAACTTTCTGTTCAGCTCTTTTATGCCATCATTTCTTCTATTTTCCATAGGTACTTTATGACCAAGAACAAGTTTCAGAATCTCTTCTAACATCAGTTTTGATCTTGTGTTTATTTCTTGTCTAATAATGACTTTTGCCTTCTTCCTGTCTGATGTGTTTGATGTAATCCAGTAACTCATGCCTTCCGTCATTAGGGTCAAATGTGATGTTGACTTCTTGAGATATTCTTGATATTTTGATGGTATAAACTCAGGTTGTAATTTGGCTTTTGTGGGCTTGTTTTTGTTTTCTTCAGCTTCAACCTGAACTTACTTAGAGCAATTTGTGGTATGCTCCAGAGTCAGCCCACGGCCTGGTTTTAGCAGCTGATATTAAGTTTCACCATGATCTCTTCCCACAGGTGTAGTCAATTTGATTTCAGTGTGTTCTATCTGGAGAAGTATATGTCTATAGTCAACATCTATGTTGCTGAAAAAAATGTATTTTCTATGGACAATTCATTAGACTTGCAAAATTCTATCATGGAACCTCTAGCTTTGTTTCTAACAACAAGGCACGTTTTCTAATTGCTGTTCCTCTTTATTTCAAATCTTTGCTTTCCAGTCACCAATAGTTATCAAAGCATTTTAATTGATAATTTGATCTATTTTGGACTGAAGATGCTGGTATAATTCTTAATTATAGTAGTTGGTGCATAAATTTGACTAAACTTGTGTTGACTTGATTCCTTTGTATGGGGAGAAGTATCCTATCACAGACAGCATTGTGCTTCAAGATCGATATTGAAATATTCTTTTTGAAAGTGAATGTGACACCATTCTTCTTGAATTTGTCATATACCCATGTGATTTTCTGATTCAAAATGGACAACACCAGTTCATTTTAGCTCACAAATGCCTAGAACTTTTATCTTTATGAGTTCTGTTTCATTTTTCATGACTTCCAACTTTCCTAGGTTTGTAGTCATACATTCCAGGTTCTGACGATTAATAGAGATTCACAACTGTTTTTTCTCATTTTCCATCATGCCACAGCAGCAAATGAAGGTCCCCAAAGCTTTACTCTCAGAGGCTTTACTCCAGCATTATGGTTGTACTCTGAGAAGGCAGCTTTTCCTGGGTCATATTTGTAGTGTCTTCTGGCCTAGAGACTCATCTTATGGTAGTATCTCATAATGTACTGTTGCATTATTGCGATTTTCAGTATCTGATGATGCTTCAGTGCTATCCAGAAGGTTTGCAGTAGCCAATTCCTGGGAAGTGGGCAGCCTATTTCTTCTTCTTTGTCTGTTCTCAGTTAGCTCTGATGAAACCTATTGACTTTGTATGACCCTGTTGGTATGCGAAATACAGTGACCTAGCTTGCAGCTTTAAAACCCACGAGCCCCCTCAGTATGACAAACTGACAGACAAGTGGTAGGTAAAGCATGGCTTCAACGAAATTGTTTCCTGAAGCTCTCTGAAGGCATATATTTTCTTGCTGTTAGGGACCTTCAGGGTGAGAGTGTGAGACAACTTTTTAGGCCAAACTTTGACCTTCCTTCTGGGTGCATAGGAGCCTGAATATATGAACAAAGCTGGGCTCAAAGTCTTCTTTCAAAAAAGATTTTTGTGCATAACTGAAAGAAAAAATATCCACCTAACACAGTATAAAAGATGATAGCTGTGTCACTCACCTAATGTGGTGTCAATTTGAGGAGTAAGAGTGTAGGGGTGGAGCATAGTCTGTCAATCTGGAGATAGCCAGTGAGACCTCTGTGTGGGCAGGGCCTTCTCTCCTGAGAATTCTGGGAAATGTGTTAATTCCTTCTTGGAGGCCGAGACACTGTCTCTCTTGGTTCACTTTCATGGAGACTCTCTACTGTCCAGGCTTACCCACTGTGAGATATCCCTAAGGAGAAGAGTTACAAAACTACCCTTGTGCCTTGAGCTGGATAAGCCACGTGAAAGCAACCATATGTCTGAAGCTGGAGAAGCCTTAGAGAGACCCCTTCCCAGCGCTGAGATGCTTCTACCACCACTGACTTTGCACCCACTGGCCTGTGATCTTCCTGCATTCAGCATCATTTCATATGTTTTGTGAGTCTGGAGAGGAATTTATAGATTCCTGCCAGACATATGGGCTAATTTCGAACTTATGACCTTGGACTGAATTGGGTTGGGATGTTTTCTTAATGTACAGTTGCTCTTGTGTATAAATCTCTTTCTTATATGCATGTTTATGAGTTTGTTTCTCTAGTATACCCAGACTAGCACAGTAGCATACAATTTTCTCCAATTCAAAGGAATTTAAAATCTGAAAGTTTTAAGCACGCAAATGGAGAAGTTACCAAGACAGTTCTTTCTAGAATCAGGAAGATTCTGTTAGGAGCTTCTTTTTTTGTGTGGGCATCACTGCCCTCTGGTGGGAGTGGGAGGCCCAGCCTTGCTCCTGGAGAGCTGCTGCTGGATTTGAACCACAAGCCAGTGGGCCACAGTCCCACACTCAACCACTATGCCACCGGGGTTCAGCCCAAGAGCTTCTTTTAAGGAATAAACATAGGTTTAAATAAAAGACATAAAAGAAAAAAAACATACACTCATACATGAGCTTAACATATGATAAACTCTCTTTCCTGTGCCCTTTATTATGTTTCAGTCATATGAGGTGACTTCTTATCCCTAAACCTGCCATCTCCGTCATGTCTCTGTCCCTGGGCACATGCTGATCCCTCTGTTTAGCATGCCTCCCCACCCTCACTCCCTGTGCAAGTTCAGCTCATATTCCCAGGTCCTTTCCCTGTATTAGGCTCACATAGTCCCTTCTCTTCACCAGATATAATCTATTTTTCATGCACAGCATTTGGTTTGCGTTAATTGTGAAAAAGTTTTGCAGTTTCTAATTATAGGTTCCATGAATAACAATCAATGGTTATACTCTTTATATATACTCTTTCCAGTGCTCTGTATTTAATACTTGCCCTGCATAAAGTAACAACAGATTAGTGTCTGCCTTCAGATTGTCTTATGATAAAATTTCTTTGAAGACGTGTTTCATCAAAAAATTAATATGAATTTTGCATTCAGGTAGATCATAGAGTAATAACAATTTAATAATGTTCTTGTCAGCTGCTATCAAGTTGTCATCCAGATGAAGGCAGCCCCATGAGTATGGAACAAAACCACTGCCCGGGTCCAGGTCTGCCCTAAGTTTGGTTGTGGTCAGACCATTGTGATCAAGGAAGTTTCCTTATTAAATTTTCATCGATTGCCAGAATTTTTCCATGTCCATCTTAGACTGTCACCACAGCACAAGACAAGCCTCCACAGTTAAGTGCCTGCTACACGGGATGTGCATTGCTGGAAAGCAAGCTAGAGCCAAGCTGAGCGTCTGCCACTGAACTACTGTTGCCTCCCATTTTTTTCCCCCATGACTTTATTGGGGGCTCTTACAGCTCTTACAACATTCACTACATCATTTGGATCAAGTATATCTGTACACATGTTGCCACATTCATTTCCAAATATTTTCTACTTGAACCCTTGGTATAAGCTCCTCTTTCCCCCTCCTCCTTTTTATGTTTATAAATCATTTTATTGGGGGCTCATCCAATTCTCATCATGATCCATACATACAATTGTATGCAGGCCACATTGCACACTTATTGCCATCATCACTCTCAAAACATCCTCCCTCCACTTGGGCCCCCAGTACTAGCTCCCCATATTTCCACCCCCCATTCCCCGACGAACCCTTAATAATTTACAAATTGTTAGTACTTTTTCATACCGTACACTGTCCAATGTGTCCCTTTACTCTCTCCCCTGTTGTCCTTGTCCCAGAGAGGAAGTTATACGTAGATCCCTGAAATTGGTTCTCCCTTTCTATTCCACCATTTCTCCACCCTCCCAGTATTGTACATTGTCCAATGTGTCCCTTCACTTCCTTGTTGTCCATACCCCAGAGAGGAGGTTTTATGTAGATCCCTGAAATTGGTTCCCCCTTTCTATTCCACCATCCCTGCACTCTCCCAATATCACCACTCCCACCACTAGTCCTGAAGGATCATCTATCCTAAATTCCCCATGTTTCCAATGCCAATGTACATCCCCTGTTCTAGCTGGATTTGTCTGATAGAATCGGAATCAAGATACTGGGTGGGAGGAAGCATTTGAGAACTAGAGGAAAGTTGCCTGTTTCATTGTGACTACACTGTACCCTGACTGGCTCATCTCCTCCCTGCAACCCCTCTGTAAGAGGGGTTGATGCCTCCCTTGTAAGACATACATGATTAAACTGACTCTTGAGCAAAGTTTAGCCTTCAGAAACTGCCGCACTGTTTATGCTCTAGGTACATAGGCCTTCTAGAACACGTTCTGGAGATGTGTGCTTTCCAGTTAAACGCACTGCCATCAAGTCGATGCCGACTCATAGAAATGCGATGGGGCAGAGCAGAACTGACCCTGCTCCTGTTGATGGGAGCAGGAGGTCTCATCTTCCTCCTGCAGCGTGGCTGCCAGTTTCCAACTGCGAATCTCTTGGTGTGCAGTCCAATGCCACCGGTGCCCCTGTTGCTCAGTTAAAACACAAAAATAGAAGCTCTCTGATATTTATTAAGTTGAGCTCATCGAGTATATTTGAAATATTTCTATACAAAATGTCAAATAATTGAGAAAATAAAGTTAGACAGATAGAGACAGTTTATTATTAAGAAGCTTAGAAAAGCAGTTCTTCATAGCATTAGGCCACCAAAATTAATTTATTCACATTTTTTCCTGCTTCACTCTGCCCCTCCTGCTGATTTTCCATCAGCTCATTAAGTGATTATCTGTTAAGATGCTGGAGGACTGTTGCTTGCAGAGTTCTACGGAAGGAAAATTTGTTCTTGGTTTCCGTTCTGTCAAATAGTTTAGCCTATGAACCTCTGAATCTATTTTTATTTTCTTAGTTGTGTTAGAATAAAAACCTAAAGGTCTTTTTTTATTATCAGTAACTGATGCCCAGTATTAATATGAAATGTATCCCCCCAAAAACACCTAAATGTTTTTTTCAAAACTATGTATTTAAAGTTTTTTTCTTACAAAACAACTTTATCACCTTTAAGGTATTCACTATCACACTAAATACATTTGTCAAATCTGTAATTCCATTCTTGGAAACATTTATCAAATTCATCTGGATGGCTGACAGCACCTCACTTGGTCAAATCGCTGTCCTTTCATGTCCCTCTTTATGTGTGGAAACAAAAAGAAGTTGCACAGAGCAAGGTCAGGTGTGTGGGACAAAGGAGGCACATTGGATTTTGCCCCAAATTGGCACACCGAGTTGGCTGTGTGAGCAGGTGAATTGTAGTGGTGGCAAAACCAGTTTCCATCTGCCACAAATCAGGCCTTTTTATCCCACACTCTTACACAATCTTTTCAGAACCTCAAAATAGAAAGTGGGAGTTTTTTTTCCCTTTGGGCGTGGGAAGACCCCTTGTATGCTCATCAAGCTGCTGAGGAGATGTAATTCCATTTGTGTTTTGTTTTGCTTTCTTTGACTGTGTAAACCTTCAAAAGGTTAAAAGAGCAAAGTGTATTTATAAAAAATATAACAAAAATTTAAAAGAAAAAAATAAGCCAAATCCTTGTCCAATGTCAACTCCCAAGATTAATTTGAAGATATAATAAAATATTAACAAGTTCCTTTGGGGTGTGGTAGTTGCTTATTTGTTCCTTTCACTTTTTGTTATTCATATTAAAACTTCTGCAAATCTTGTCTTGTTGGAAAACAGCAATATGAGGAGCTTAAAAAATGTTATGGAAAAATGGTGTTAAGAGATAATGAAGACTTCCAGTAAGATGGCAGATTAGGCAGGTATACAACCCAGATCCTTTACCAAAAAAGATAAAGATATAATCCTGGAATCCTGCATTTCTCTAAAAAAGGGAGAAAAGTGGTGTGGTAGTTACACAATCATGCCAACTTGATAAATAGGTCTAGGGGTGCAGTCTAGTCTATCAGTCACATCACAGCCTGATGATGCCTCCATGTGGACATGGCCTTCTCATGAGAATTCTGGGAACTTCCCTTCCTTCTTCCTGGAGATGGGACACGCTCTCCCTGCTTCACAAGCCACATGGAGCCATGCTGGTGGCTCTGAAGGTGTGTCCCCCACCACTGGATCCACAGAACTTTCCACCCTTCTGCCAGTGATGTTCCTGCATTTGGCATCATTGCATTTTTTATGTGTAAGTCTAAAGAGGGATGTATGGACTAGTATCAGACATATGGCCTAATATCAGATTTAGGGACTTGACCTGGACTGGGGTGGGGTATTTTCTCTTGTACTCTTCATTTTCCCATGTACTCTTCATTGTTGATGCAATTATTTTTTCTAATTGTGACAAAAAATATACACTTTGGGAACTTCTCTCTAAGCTGTAATTTCCCTCGTTCATTGTTTTTCTGTGAAGTTGCAACTCATATACTTCATGTACTTTAGGCTGTACGTGGAGTAACAGTAGAAGAATATGCATCTCACTTTCCAAGTGTGCATTATCACACTGTGAAGCTATTTTCTATAGAAGACTTTTAATTGAGTTATAAGCTGTTCCATCAGCTTGATGTGCTCAGCATATTTCCCCTGTTCTTTCCGTTCTTGCAATATTTTCCTTTCCATTCAGCATCTCCTTGTGCCAGCAATGATAGAATTTTTGAAAGCCGAATATTTTCAAAGAAATGATTAACTGTTTCTCTCTAACATCGATCCATACACTTGTGAGATGTTTTAAGATGTTTTGAGCCACTGGCCCTCAGATTTGAAGGACTTTCAATGTCTCCACAAGCAACTGTGTCTGACCTACAAGACAAGCATCATCATCCATAATGTGAAATTTTAAGGAAACTGACCAAATGGCAATCAAATCATTCATGATTTTTCTCAAGTTGATAATTTTTCTGAGAAAATTTACTGCATCTGCAGTGAGAAGGGGACCTGTTTGCATCTTTATGAAGTGTTGCCAAACACAGCATCTATCAGATCAGAGGGTGGTCTCCACTGCGAGTGACTTCAGGGCTTCAAAAACTGTTGTAATCACTTGAACTTTTTCACATATTTTACAACACTCTTCAAGTTAGGCAGAAAATAGCCTGGTCTTCTCTGCCTCCCTACAAAATCATTTTTTTTCTTCTAAAATTGTAGCACATCAAATACTCACAAACTTCAAACTTTGTGCCAATGAGTCGATTCTGACATGAAGCAATCCTTTGGTACAGAACAGAGCTACCTCTGTGGGTGTCCGAACCAATACATCTGTACCAGAAGAGAAAGTCTCATCTGCCTCTTGAGGGGCAACTGGTAGTTTGTAACTTCTGCCAACAGCCCAATGCGTAACTCACACATAAGCAGGACTCACAGGGAATAGCACACACCAAACTTTCTAAAAGACTCTCAAGCAGACTGGAGCCTTGTGCCCAGATTTTTGTGATCATTAGAAGACCCTCAAATGACCCCACATGCATCACGAGCCCTGCCTTCAGTCAGCAATTGCTGGCAATCAGAATGGAACACCAGACGTACTAAATTGGAGGAGCCTTTCTCTCTTTGCCAGGAACTCCCTACTTCTTGTGTTCCATTAGTCAATTGGACTAACTGTTTCCATGAATCTTTTATTATCTTCATTCATGTATTCTCTGGACAGGGAGAGACAAGTAATTTCATCCTACATGGCACAAATTTTTAAGACCCCACTCACTGCTCTAGAATGTAGAACATTATCTTTGTGAACTTTTATGCCAATTGACCTAGTTTTCTCCCAAGACTAGAAAGCAGGCCCACTGACTTATTCCTTCAAGGTGTTTGGTGATGCCTATGAAGTTTTCTGATACATCCATATTCTGAAATTATTTGCATCAATTAAAACAATGATAGCTCTCTTAAACACAACAAGACATGGAAAAAATAGGGAACATTATGCTTAGCAAGCTCAGTCAGTCTTACAAAGATAAACATTTAATACCACTATCATTATAAGGAAAAACAAAGAATAAATGTGGTTTATGCAAAATAGACATGCCTTTGGTGACTATGAAGAGGCCAGGGATGAGGGTGAAAACAAGAAGAAAGGAGGTATGGGGGGTTTAACAAAGACAATGAAATTAAATAAAAATTGCATCATGGAAGAACAAGAAAATGAAAAAAAATCTCCAGATTGCTTATCCCCCAGATCTTTGGGCTGTGTGGTGAAAAAAGGAGGAAAAGTAAAACTGACATGGACTTGGAGCTTTTAACGACATACAAGTTCATTTTAAACATAAAAAAAGAAGACGCCTCAGGCCAGTCCAGTCCATAGGCTCATGGCTAGCTGGAGACTTCTTCAGACTCACGTTGTTGCAAACTGATGAAACAGACAGGTGAGGTGAGAAGCAGAAAGAACACAGGCTGGTGAGTGCAGAGTCCTGTGGATCCAAGGGGTGGGGACATGGCAGGGTGCCACGCCAGGGGCCCACAGAGAGCCACTCCTTGAGGCAGACACAGAATCTGAGCAAACAGGAAGACGAAGGGCAAGAGAGAAAGGTTCCTCAAGTCACTCTTACATAAGGTCACACCCTAAGGAAGCATCATCAGGCTGTGTATAGTCTATGTACGTGGGATTGTGTATCCGAGTAGAACATATTTATACCTTTAAATATGTCCTGCATTACTTTCAGTGTCTCCATCACGTACAGATGAGCTCTGTATATTATCTTCTCTTTCACTCAGGGTAACGTGTTTCTACCTTCTTGCTTGTAGCTCCCCCTTTCTTTCCCTCCCAACCCTGGTGATCATCAGAGAATATTTCTTCAGTGTGGAAATCTTTTCTCTACTTTTTACAGAAGTAGCTTTGACTAATTTCATTCAGCATCATTTCTCTAGGCTCATTCATGTTACGTCATGTTTTGCAGAAGACTCCACTTCCAGGGGTCATTTCTATAGTTCATCATTATTTTTAATGTTGGGTAGTACTCCATGATATGTATGTATGTGCCATAGTTTGTTTATCCATTCTTCCACTGATGGACATTTAGAGTGTTTTTATCTTTTTGCGACTGTTCCGATTTACATGGGTGTGTATATATTTGTCAGTGTCATGGCTCTTTTTGTTCTATGAACGTCTTATTTGGTGAAGTGTCTGTTTATATTCACAGCTCACTTAAAATTTTTATTATTTGTCTTTTTATATTGAAAGATTAATGTTTTCAAAGAATTTTAGAAATGTCTCCTTCTTTTGAGATGCCAATACCAATAATTTTCCAAGTGTAGTTTCTCTTTTACTTTTTTGGTGAAATATTTTTGTGCACGGAATTGTATAATTTTTAGGCAATCACATTCTTCTGGTTTGTTTTCTGCTATCTCATAGTATACTTATGTCATATACTAGGACCTCTAAAATTTTCTCTACTCTTTCTTTGATGTGCTTTATAGTTTTAAGTTTTGATCCATCTTGACTTCATTTTTGCATATGGTGCCAGATATGGGTGGTTTCATTTTTTTTTTTTTTGCAAATAGATAGCTAGGTTTGTCATCATCATTTGTCAAAGAAGCCACCCCTCCTTCACCTAATGCATTTCAGCCCATTGTCAAAACTTAGCTATCCTTAGGTGAATGAACTTGCTTCTAGGTTTTTGTCTTAGATTGGATTCTCTAGGGAAGTAAAACCAGCAAAGCTTATATTTGTATATACAAGGAGATACCCCCACCCCCCCACAAAACGGGGGAATAAAACCCTCCACGGGTAGAGATTTTACTAGTATGCATTTCCCCCCTCTAGGAAAGCATTGAACAACTCACTCTGAGTTAGTGCACCCAGTGACATCTCCTGGTAAGTTTCTCTCTGGTCACAGTGATAGTTTTCATCAAAGCATTTTTGTTAGAACCTCATTTTTTGTGGTGGCCAATTTAAGCTAGGACCGTGTGGCTGTGAAATTTTATATCCTGCTCAGGAAAATGCTACTGAAACTGTTGTGATGTTGAACACAGCTTACAACAACAGCACTATGGGAAAAACTCAACTGTATGAGTGGTTTCTAAAAAGGTGAAATAAAGGGAAAAAATCCTGGTAGATAGTTCCAGGTCTGTATGCTGAGCTTTATGAGTGTTTTCCAATAGAGTGTGATGAGGTGCCAAGCCCTGTCCCCCAAGTCAGAAGTCTATTTTCAATATTCCTTAGGAACTTTGTTACTTCGCTCCTCTTGCTGTCCTGTTGCATTCCTTTTGCCTTCCTTCCTGCTATCCACATAGTGTCTCCAGTCAGTGTGGTCCCCCATAGCACTGTGGGTCAGTGAGGGAACATCATGTCTCATGGTGGGACCAGCCCTATGGTCCTCTCTGTGTATGGGTTCCTTTGAATAGGGACATCATCCCAGAGGCTTTGTGGGTTATAATGAAGTTTCTCTTCCCCCTCTCTCTTTTCCTCTTAGTTTGTACCTGCCAGACTCCCCAAGTTATATCTTCGGTGCTCTCCTCTATATTACATTCTTCTGGGGATGGGGCTGACATAGCTCATCTTGGACACAGCAGGACAAACAGTTCTATGGAAAAAACAATGGGGACATGGCGGGAGATGGGGCCTGGAGGACTTGGCTGGGAGGGGATGGGGAGCCAACAAACTCTGGGATAAGAGAACAACAAGAGATCTAAAACTGATGGTGAGAATGGTATATAATGCCTGGTGGGGTTTGATCAAGTGTAATGTATTCTAGAGACATTAATGCAAGTTGAATGAGAGGTAAGCATGATAGTGGGACAGAAGGAAGGTGAAAGGAAATAGAGTAAAGAAGTATGAGGCAAAAGCTATTTACAGAGGTATAGGTATAAGCATGTATATATGCAAATATATTAATTTATAATGAATTTACATATATTTATATGTTAAGTATTAAGATAGCAGACAGACTTTAGACCACTACTCAAGGCCTCCTTAAACCCAAAAACATTCTGGCACTCATAACCTGGCACTCTTTGATACTCACCTTTCCAACAAAGTCACTGAAGACAAATGTGCATATAAGGTATTGTGGTGAAGAAAACAGATGGTGCCCAGTGATCAAAAGATATTGCACATAGGGTCTTAAAGGCTTGAAGTTAAATAAGCAGCCAAGCAGGGAAGCAAAGAAGCCCACATGGACTAAGCACACCAGCCTGTATGATCATGAAGCATTGACAGGATCAGTTATCAAAGGATCCAAAACAAAACACTATGTCAATGCAAAAGAGGGGGGTTGGAGTGGAGACACAAAGCCCATCTGTAGATAATGGGACCTCCCCCACAGAAGGTTTACAAGGAAGGGACAATTCAATTAGGGTGCAGTATAGTACTGAGAAAACATACATCATTCCTCGGCCATCGAAGCAGTTGAACTTGAAAAGTGTTTGCAAGAATGGAATCACAGATTTGACAAATGTATCAAGTGTAATGGAGAGTACTTCAAAGGGATAAGGTTGTTTTGTAAGAAAAAAAATTAAATGCATTGCTTTGAAAAATTCTGCTCTGGGGGGTAACCCCTCATACAACAATACATTTCTATGAAGAAAATGACTCTAAAGTTATACTCACATATCATAACAAATTTCTGATTGTTTTATGCATTTGTCTCATTTATCATTCATGACAGATATGGCAAGTAGAGTTATTATTCATTGAAACTAGATTAATAAAAAGTCTTTCATCTCTTAACTGAAGCAGATGTCACCTAACATCTACACACTTTTTGCTTAACAAGACTCAACACTTGAAGAAATAATTTCCCAAATAACATTTTTAAAATTCATTTCATTGGGGGCTCACACAACTCTTATTATGATCAATACATACATCTATTGTATGCAGACCATATCTGCACATTTGTTGCCATCATCATTCTCAAAACATCTGACTTTCACCTAGGCCCTTGGTGTCAGTCCCCCACATTTCCCCTCCCCCCCAACCCCTTCCCTCAAGAACACTTAATAATTTACAAATTATCATTACTTTGTCATATCACACACTCTCCAATGTGTAGCTTCCTGTTGTCTATATCTCAGAGGGAAGGTTACATGCAGATCCCTGCAATTGGTTCCTCCTTTCTACTCCACCTTTCCTCCACCCTCCTAGTATTGCCACTCTCACCACTGGTCCTGAAGGGATCCTCTGTCCTGAGTTCCTCCATGTTTCCGGCTCCTATTCATACCAGTGTACATCCCCTCGTCTAGCTGAATTTGTAACATAGAATTGGGATCATGATAGTGGGAGGGGGGAGGAAGCATTTAAGAACTAGAGGAAAGTTGCATATTTCATTTTCGCTACACTATACCTCGACTGGCTCATCTCCTCCCTGCAACCCCTCTGTAAAGGGAGGTTGCTTCACCGATTGGTGGGTTTGGGTCCCCAATCTGTACTCCCCCTCATTTATAATGATATAATTTTTAGTTCTTTGATGCCTGATACCTGATCCCTTCAACACCTTGTGGTCACACAGGCTGATGTGCTTCTTCCATGTGGGCTTTGTTACTTCTGAAATAGATGACTACTTGTTTATTTTCAAGCTTTTAAGAACCCCAGATGCTATATCATTTGAGAGCTGGGCACCATCAGCTTTCTTCACACATTTGTTTTCAGTGATCGTGTCGAGAAGGTGAGCATCATGGAATGTCAATTTAATAGAGCAAAGTGTTCTTGCATTGAGAAAGTACTTGAGTGGAGGTCCAATACCCATCTGCTGTCTTAATACTAACTATTTAAGTGTATACACATAGATCTATTTCCCCATTATCATATACAAATATATTTACCTATGTACATGCTTGTATTTAGACCTCCATAAATGCCCTTTGCAGCCCAGTTCCCTCCTCTATTTCCTTTCATCTTCCTCCCATCCCACTATCATGCTCAACCCTCACTTGGTTTTCAGCAATTTTTCTCTGTTACATTACTCCTGATCAATCCCTATCAAGCCTCTCATATCCACCGTGTCATTGATTTTGAATCACTTGTTGTTCCCTTCCAAATAACATTTCTATGGGTCAAATGTGCCAAAGTAAATATCTCTATGATGACATCATAACACTTAAGTCTAGTAAAACACAAATCTCTCAGGGTTCTGTAGGAATATGTGTTCATGCAAGAACAATACACTATTTATTATAACCTACAACTAATTTTACTATCAGGGTTGTATTTTTAATTAAATGAGAGTACGTCAGCACAGATTGTGACTGATTCCCTTTGCAAGCTGACCATATCCTAGAAAGGTCCTTATTGATATGTTCAGAGAAAAAATAAGTTGATCCTTGACTTAATCATAAGATGGAATTTTCTAACTCCACAGTACTACATCCTGTATAGCTCTTAAATCCTACATATAATGTAGCATGTCTTACCCAAACCAGGTGTGAAAACAGTGCTTTTATATTTTTCCTCTGATCAAATATTTGCTTATATATCTCCTTCCTTGCTTGATTCCAGAGCCAGCAAAGAGGTAAGATTTTTCTGCATGATTTTGACAGTGCAATGAAATGCCTGGCGTCCATTGCTCCGTTCTTAATGTGTATCAAGACACAGCTGCATCGTTCCTTGAATCGAGATTCTGAAACAGTCTTTCTGTCATTTATGGCTTTGATGTCTTTCTGGTGCTGTTCTTAGTCGCAGTATTTTCTGTTGCACTTGACTGATATTTTATATACGTAGTAAAATTACTGAACCAAAGAAGATCTGCCTGCCTGCTGCTCCTGCAAGGCAGACAGCATTCAGAGGAGCAACTCATCATGGATCTGATGATATTTCAGTCACACCGTGGCAGTGCATGCAGGTTTAATCAACTGCGCCACAGTTGTAATTCACAATGGATCCCTTTTGTTTCACTTTTCACCAGACTGAATACACACAAGAAGCTCATTTAGCCCCGTCATTAGTCTTTGCTGCCACATTAAACATTGATTTTATTTTCTCAGGTCAGAAATGTTGAAATCAATATCTAACCTGGCAAGTTATATTTTTTCATGCCTTTCATGCAGACCCCCTTGACAAATTTTAAACATTTTACATTGCATTTGTTTGGGGGATAAAGTGTGAATTGATCTATCTAAATATAGTCAATCTAGAAACTAATTGCATATCATTAACTGATTTGCATTTTAAAGCCAGCATACTTCTCATTAAACACTGTCCATGTAGGGCCCCTGTGAGTCGGCATCGACTGGATTGCAGTGAGTTTGCTTATTTGCTTTTGGTATTTAGAGGTATTGTATTCATCGGCTAATTTGCTCATTATTCCTTTGATGTGTATTAATGATGAATTAGAAACTCAAGGTAACACAATGAAGCCCTGATGGAACTGTCAGGTAAGGGTGAGAATGTAAATATCAAGAGACATGGATCCAATTCACCGGCATGCAGCTGCTTCTGTAAAGATTTACAGCTTGGGAAACCCTAGATAGATGGGGTCATTCCTAGAGTCAACCGTGGATTTAGCTTTGGGTTAGTTCACATGTTAATCCCTGGAACACAAACCTCAACGCTGGAAGTTTGAACCCACCCCCAAGATGCCTGGCAAGCAAGGCCCAATGATGTGCTAGCAGAGGGCATATCCGTAAAAACCCTGCAGTATGCTGTTCTGCACTCTTGGGGTCACGAAAAGTCAGAATCAACAACTAATCACAGTCAGACAAAAGCTAATCACAATGAAAGAATTAACAAAATTATTTTGAGACCTTGAAAGTAAAAGTTTAGATACTCATATAGAAAAGTGTTTTACAAGTGTAAAATTATGTAAAAACATCATTTCTGAAAGTAATTTTTTTTGTTTCAATCTATTTGTCATTCACACATGTTAGCTACTGTGTATGGTCACAGTCTAAAGCTAAGAATTTTGTATTCACAGACAAAAATCGACCAACAATCTTTAGAAGCTCACAATTTACCTGGTAAGCAATGGACTGCTAAACACAGGGTGGTGTTTCAAACCTACTAGCTGATCAATGGCAGGAAAAATGAGTTTCTGTGTTTCTGTAAAAATATTCAGCCTCAGGGAACCTAGCAGATGGTCACGACACAATGGTAATGAAGAAAGAGGTTCAAGTTGTGCTGAAGACATTAGCAAAAACAAGGGCCACAAATTGACAGAGTACCCATTAAAATGGTAAGCTGAGACGGTCGAGAGAGTATTTCTCATCTGTGCCAGGAAATTTGGAAGACAGCTACTTGGCCAGCTGACCGAAAGAGATTTGTATTGATAGCCATTCCAAACAAAGGTGGTCTAGTGGAATAAAAGAACAATATCATTGATATCACATGTAAGTAAAAACTTTGCTGAAAGTAATTCAACAACACATCAATTGAGAGCTGCCAGAAAGCAGATAATATCAGAAAGAGCTTACTCGTGTTTTATTGACTATCCAAAGGTATTTGATGGTGTGGTCATTATAACCTATGGCTAGCATTAGGAAGAATGGGAACTCTAGAAATGGTACATGAATCAAGAGGCAGTTGTTTGAAGAGAACAAGGGAATACTCAAACAAATACACAAAACCCACAAACTCACTGTCACTGAATTGTTTCTGACTCAGGGAATATTACATGGTATGTCAGGGTTCAATCCTTTCACCATACTTTTCAATTCTATCTTGAGCAAATAATTCAAGAAATTGCACTATACAAAGACTTTAGCACCAGGATTGAAAGAAGGCTTATCAACCTGTGATAAGCAGATGATACAACTTTGCTTGCTGAAAGTGTGGAGGACGTAAAGCACTTACTGGTTGTGATAGGTAGGTGTGTTGTGCCAACCTGGCCGATAGAAACGTGTGGGATTAATCAGTTCACAGTTTGATTGGAAGGCAAAGAGATAAATGGCTCGGCAAGATCCTCCCTTGATCTCTTGGTCTCTGGTGATCACCTGGCATGTGGCTGGTTTAGCTAGTTCTCTGCTTCAACTTGTGAGCTACACTCTCTGTGGGACAGACAACTCGTGGATCATGTCACAAGAGCTTGACAGTCCTTTGAGACCTGCTTTACCATGTTGGTGGTGTGTACATCAATTGAACTTGAGGCTGGTGGATCCTGTTGTCTTGAATTGCTTGAGTTCCATATTTCATCCTGGCCTACTTCTCTAAGCTCCTAAGCTGCTAACTGTTGTTGACCTGCCCTGCTGGTTGCTGCCTGTGGAAGCATTGCCTGGGGGAAGTCTCAGCTGCCTACTTACTTGACCTCGGACCCGGCAGCCCTGTAAGTTGAAGCACTTCCAGAATATTGACTGTTCCACAGAAGTGAGTTGAACTAAGCCCTCTGTACTGATATGTAGACAACTTAATCATTATATTCCTTTGTGCAATATAAATCTATCCATATATATAGATGTATGTGGATATATATAGATATGGATTTATATCTATAAATCCAACCTCACTTCAGCATGGATTACACCTCAATTTAAAGAAAGATCAAAGTCCTCACCATTGGATCAATAGGCAATTTCATGATAAACAGAGAAACTATCCAGTTTTTCTAGGGTTTCATTTTATTTGGAGCCAAAATAAATGCTGATGGAAGCAGTAAAAAAGATAGGAAATGACATATTATTTTGGGTAAATTTACTGCCTATGACATCTTTACCGTGTTCAAGAAAAAGGATGCTACTTTTAGGACTAAGGTGTGCAGACCCATGATGCTTTCCATCGTTCCATATGCACGTGAAATTGGACAATGAATAAAGAAGCCAAAAGAGAAAAAAATGTTGTTTTGAATTATGGAGATTGTAAAGAATATTGAAAGTACTATGGATTGCCAACAAAATTAAATAGTCTGTCTTGGAAGAAATACAGCCAGCATTTCTTTAGAATCACAGACGGTGAGATTTGCCTCACTTACTTTGGACATGTTATCAGAAAAGGACAGGTAAAGTGAAAGGACAGTGAAAAAGAAGACCCTGGATGAGATAGATTGACCCAGTAGCTGCCACAATGGGCTGAAACATGACAGTTGTGAGGATGGTACAAAGCCACTGTTTCATGCTCTTGTACATAGAGTCAGTATGAGTCAGAATTAATTAGACAGCACCAGGCAACAGCAGTTAATGAGAATTGACTTGATGGAAGTTGAGATAGATGAGCTTACCTCATCCATGCTAACTTTATGAGTGGCCTCTTCAATGGGCTTCATGGTGAGGCAGAGAAGGTAAACACCAGAGAGACAAGACATATAAGCTCTGACACAACATGGGACGTTTTAGGAGATGGAAAAATGTAGTGTCTGAGAGAAAATAAAGAAGAGAGACCAGAAAAACATAAGGAGAGACAATGTACTTCAATTTGATACTTTAGTTATGGAAACCCATGGAAGATATGAATGTTAAATAATTATATGTTCAGATATAAACTTTTCACCCCATAACATAGTCTCTATTTTGATGTTTACATCTCATGGTGAAGTTAATAGTAGTAATGATATGCGTTCATTGAATGCCAAAGGACTTGCTTTGGTCAGGACATTCCTATTTATACGATGAGTTCTACATGTGTTATGACCAATGTTAGACTCAGAAGACATGTCCCAATGGCATTGTGATCATGTGTGAGCCCCTTGGCTGCTCTGAGTTCTGAGCTGCTTACCTGTCAAATGGGCATAATGGCATCATGTTCTAACTTACAGGATTGTGGCGTGGTAAAGTCAGATTTTAAAAATCAAGAAATGTGCATTTGAAGCTTATATCCTTTTGGCATGTTTGTACAATCTGTGTGCTGAGCAATGTGGAACATTGCTGTGAGGGTAGGAGGAAGGTTTACTGACAACCTGAGATGTGTAGATGACACTACCTTGCTTGCTGAAAGTGAGAAGGACTTGAGGCACTGGCCGTTGGATATCAAAGATTGCAACCTTCAGTTTGGGTTGCAACCCAGTGTAAAGAACACCCCAATCCTCTCAACGGGACCAAGAGACAACACCATATGGTAAACAGAGAAAAGATTGAAGTTATCAAGGATTTAATTTTACGTAGATGTACAATCAACAATCATGTAGAAGTAATCAAAAAATAAAACGGTACATTACACTGGGAAAATCTGCTGCATAAGTCTCTTTAAAGTGTTCAAGAGCAGAGAATATCTCTTTGAAAACTAACGGGTGCCTGACCTAAACCATGGTATTTTAAACTGCCTCATGTGCATATAAAACCTGAACAAAGCATAAGGGAAGCTAAAGGAGATGAACTTACAGTATGGTCTTGTATGAAGTCCATCCAGAAGACTCCTTAGCGTTAAACACTTTGAACATGTTATCAGGAGACACCCGTCCTTGGAGAAGAACACTATACTTGGAAAAGTGAAAACCTCACTTAGAAAACCTCATTGCCATCACGTCGATTATGACACATAGTGGTCCAATTCTTGGACTGGTCCAATTCTTGGAAGACATACTGTCCTTGTGAGGTTCTTTGGCTGTAAATCTGAACAGGACAGAAAAGCACATTTTACTTCCTTGGGAAAGTAGAAGATCATGGAAAAAGAAGACCTTCAGTAAGATGAAGTGACACAGGGGCTGCAACAATGGGCTCATGCATAAACAATTTGAGGGCTGGAATAGGAACAGTGTCTGTCCTGTGGCCTGTGGCTGTGGCATGAGTCAGAGTCATGTCAATGGCACCTACAGAAATAGTTAAGTCATGTCATGTGCACAAGCTGGTTAGAAGACAATGAAACTTGACTTATGCGGAAGGTGTTATTATCATTTACATCATAATTACTTAAGAAGCTGAGATAAATCTGATTTACTTGACCAGTAGTCATTAGGAAACTCTTTCCTGAAGCTTAGGGTCTGGCAATTATTCTTGGTCTCTGTTTCATTTGATTTCTTGTGTCTTTATTGTCAAGTATTTGTATAGTGTGTTTGCCTTGTCTGCCACTTTGCTGGAAATCTCCTCACTAAATTTTACTATTGGAAATAAATGTGAAAAGAATAGAAACATTTTCCTCCAGTTTTCAGGTGAGCGGTTGAGAACATAATCTGAGTAGGGCAGAAGTACAAACTGAATGGAATGCCACAATCATGAAGTCTAGGGAAAGATTATCTAACAGCAAAAATTTCAAGTAAAGAAGAAGAAAAAGATTAATGATCAGTTTCTAATTTAGGAAATTTGAGGACTTGGCTTAAAAATAAGCAATGTGAATTTATGGTGTTGGCCAAGGTGGAATAGGACCCCTCTAGGTAGCCTCTCACTGATTTTCATGAAAAACTGAATAGTATCAAAATCTCTGAAAAGTAAATAATAGCAGGGAGATTGGAGAAGGACATGGAAGGTGAATTACTACCCATTAGTCCAGTGGTGACTTCCCTTTCTTTAATGGCAGGTTTGACTAGAGCCTACTATCTTTAATGACAAAGACAAAAATCACCAACAATGTATTAATGAGTAAAATACAGAAATAAACAAAAAGCATAATACAAGGCTGGCTTAGCACCAGCAAATATATCAGTATATTTCACCATACCAATAACCCAAAGAAGAAAAACTACATGATCACCTCAATAGACTCTTAAAAAGAACATTTGACAAAATTCAACCTCAATTCACAATTAAAAACTCTGATCAATCTCAGAACAGAGGAAAACGTCCTCATCTTCATAAAAAGCATTTACACAAGGCCTACAGCCATCATTCTCAAGGGTCAGAGGCCAGCTGCTTTACCACTAATACCAGAAACAAAGCAAGACTATACCAGGTGGGGAAGGTGACCGAGAGGGGCTATTGGTCAAAGAGTTTCACTGTAGTGCCCGCAGACTGACATTTCAGAAATGAGTCTTTTGAAAGCACACTCAAAATACACCTGGAGAAGAGTTGCCTCTGCAAAGAAGTCTGAGGGATGGAAACCTTCCGATGTTCCCAATTGAGGGGGCACTTCATAGGTTGGTGATGATTTCTCACTCTGCTCCTTGTTTATCGAAACAGTCAAATGCCTTTCCATTTCTTTTCCACTCAGTGCTTCTTTTATTTTGGTTGTTTACTAAAGTTGGGCAAGGACCCACAGGTACGGGAGACAACACATTTTTCCCCCTGGAAGTCCCAATTTAGTAACTGCTATGGTTCGAATTTATATCAATTTAATGTGCCTGCTGTGGATGTAGGGGTGGAGTCCAACCTCTCAATCAGGTTGCCACCTGGGGATGCCTCCATTGGGGTGTGGCTTCCCGCCTGCCTAGATTTCGTATCTGTCTGGGGATTGGTGGCCTTTGCCACCTGCGGACCACAGGCGCTGTGGCGCCCTGTGTTGCTCCTGCTGACCTAGGATCCATGGAACTCTGCCCTCACCAGGCACCTGAGCCACACACTGGAGTTGCTCTGGGCTGGGTCACTTTCTTGATCTAAAATTCTTTCTTAATGTAAAGTTCTTTCCTTTAGAGATACCACTGTCTTGGTTTCTCTAGAAAACTCAGCCTAACACAAGCAAAGTAGAAAGGCATGCTTGTTTTCCACTTAGAAGTCATTTTGTCAACTCTAGTCAAGGGTATCTTTGGCCCACGAGTCACATCTTCGTCATCTTTATCAGGCACTAACTGTGAAGGATAAAGTTCCAGAACCAGTTCATCCCACTTCTTAGTTGAGAGTCGGAAGGAGAAGTGGTTTGGAGAGATCATTAGTAGGTTTGGTCATAAATTATTAAAATAAACAAAATGGATATCTTCTTTCTAGTTCATGCCTCTCACCCCTACTGAACACTTATTTAAACGGCATGTTGAAGCCATTAAAAAACATTTTCAAATGCTTCGAAGTGTCAGGAGGTTTCTGAAATAAAGAATAGGAGGCCACTTGTAATTAAGTGTGGAAAATATGTATTTCGGGTCAGTGCATTTAATTGAAGTTTTGGTATTTCAAAGAATGATTAAAAAAAAGGAAATAGCCTAACACTAGTGGTGCACCCTAAATTCAAAGATGTTATTATGTAGGTCAAGAATGTACTGTATCACCTTTATGATTAAGTTTTTTTCCCTTTGAAGTATCAGTCTTTAAACATTTCTTATTCTTTCAACAATCTCGTACAAAGATAAAAGGGGCATGGTTTCAAAGATTTTTCTGAGGGAGCTGTTTATCATGATGATTAAATTCAACTGCTTCTCCTACCTCAGTGTTAGTGCATGAGAATCAGTTTCTTCTTTTTAATGGAGAGCAGAAACCTCATTTTCCCTTCTCATGCAATATATGTTCTAAAGAAATCATTAAGCCAGGTCTAAATTTCTGTTCAAGCCCAAAGCTGCAAAGCTCCATTATCTTGTTTTTCTCTTCCTGCAGTGTAATTGCAAGGGCTCCACCTTATGGGTTAGCTTACACAGAGAAAAAGCAAATACACACTTATCTCAAGTCTCTACATTACCAAGCAGTAACAAGAGGGAAATAAATAAATAAAAGCTGCCTTCCATTGACACAGCCTTCTGGCTCATCGACCAGACATCACAGAGACTGCTGCTCTCTTTGCCAGCCTGCACTGATGACTGCTCCCCAGGAGATAACCACAAAGAGAATCATTCACCCTCAAACGCTCAGACTTGTGGCTCGGGGATGCACAAACAGATGAAGAAATTGGAATATGACTTGCCTGAGAGCTAAGCCAAACGATTTCAGAGAGGATTTATGTCACAGAGTCTCAAGTTTTCAAAACCAATTTAATAAATATACATCTTTGCAAATAGCACTTGCATCAGAACCATTTTTATCTATTTCAACTGAAAATGGAAGTACAACTTCCCATTACTGGAAAATACTGTTGGTGTTGAAATGAAGCATTAAGGCACACTACTTTTTCTCTCCTGTGCATTAAAATGATGCAACATATATTTTTTTTAAATTTCTGCTATTCTATTTTAAACTTACAAATTTAAGTGAATTAGGATGTTCGAAGTTAAAAAATTGCTGTTTCAACAGAAGCAATGTACAATCGAGTCCACTAAAAGAAGGAATACAAAAATCTAACTTCTTTCTTCCAAACTGTTTCAGCTTTTATTTAGTCACTTATTTCCCTCCAGTTATCTCTTGATAATGTAGGAACTTGAAGTAAATGGATGTGCAAAACTGTTCCCTAGAATGGGGAACTAAGGTCAATTCCGCAAACAAAAGATGTTCCGCACCCTACACTCTAATACCTCCAATAATGGACTTACACTTACCAAAATCATGAATAGTACAGGACCCAACAACCTTTTGTTAAGTTGTGCATAAAGCAGCCATGAGCTGAGTTGACTTAACTGGTCTCTTCTGTTCTGCGTGGTAGTGCATCTTAAGGTAGACCCTCTGTCTCAAACTCAGCATCTTTGAGTGAAATAAAATGGTCCCAAGAAAAGAGGGAAAAGGTAGAGAAAGGCATTCATAAAGAGAGGCTGTTCAGGAAACAGAGAGAGAGAGAGCCAGAGAGAGAGAGAGCCAGAGGAGACACAGAGAGAGAGACAGAGAGACTGTACAGGAAGGGCTTATATTGTTGTGCGATAGACCAGGTGGACTAGAAAAAGAAATCCAGAGACATCATATGTGTGTAAAAAAGAGATGTATGTAGAAGAGCAATTGAATTTTAAGAAAACATCCCAGCCCAGTGAAGATCAAGTTCCTAAGTCCGATATGAGCCCTTATGTCTGATGTTAGTCCAGGTAGACTAGAGGAACAAATTTCGAAGACGCGCATATGGATACAAGGAATGGGTTTATATTCAAGAGGAACAGGACATCGAGAAAACATCCCAGCCCAGTCCAGCTCAAAGTGACAAGTCAGATATTAACCCATATGCCCGAAATCAGTCCATAAAGTCTCCTTCTGACTCACGAAGTCATAGGTCAGTGGGTGCAGAGTCCTGGCACCGACAGGGTCTCCCCATGGCTCCTCGCTTCCAGGGCTCAGGGTCCATCAACAGCATCCAGTGGTGGCGGAAGCAACTCATTGCTGGCAGAGGCCTCTATGTGGCTGCCCCAGCCTCAGAGGTCCAGCTCCATTAGGGCAAAGACGTGTGGTCTCTCCGCCGGCTATTCCAGCCTCCCAGACACTGCCATCCTGTGTTGTCTGTGATTAATCGTCTCCGAGACTAACTCCCAACAACTGGGGAAGATAGCTTCTCATCTTCACGAGGGAAATATCATGAGATTTCCCAGCAGTCTCAGGAGAAAGCCATGCCCACATAGAGGTCTCATTGGCTACTCAATGACTATCTCCAGATTAACAGATAGACTAGACTCCACCCCTACATTTCAATCATAAAATTAACATAAGCACATGACTGCCACATCTGATAACAATCTACTTCAGACTCATACAACACACATGCAATGGCATTAAATGCAGGAAGGTCACATGCCAATGGGTAGGAAATCTTGTGGATCCAGCAGCATTGGAAGCATCTCAGCACAGGCAGGGTTCTCCATGTGGCTCCTTTAATTCCAGGCCTCTAGTGTAGCTCCATGTGTCTTCTCAGCAAGCATGCTTTGCAGGGAGTGAGTGTGTGTCCTGCTGTCAGTGAGCTATTTATCTCCTTAGCACCTCCAAATGAGGTCATCAAGCTGTGAGCTGATTGACAGGCCAAACTCCATTCCTTCACTCTCAGGTCTCAAACTGACACCAGAGTATGTAACTACCACAAATTGTATAGGTAGAGGCTCATCTAGGGTATCTGACACTTCTTCTGTCTAAGCAATCGAGGAGTTCAACTGAAGTTCTCTAGAACTCTATTAGCAATGTCAAACCACCATCCCTTTTTCATTCTCCTGTACTTTTCTTAAAATTTTGATGAAATTTCTATGTAAATATCTAGTTTTCATATGTTACCCTGCATTGTAAACCACCTTTCCTGTAATTTCTGTGGGTTGACCAGATTGCAACAATTTCTGCAGCAAGTTCTGTTCCACTGTAAGTTTTTAGCATCAGATTGACTGGTTATAGACCTTTTAGGGAGCTTGTTAACCTCATCTAATACATCACACCAGAAAAAAGGCAACTCAGAAAAGAAAGAGAAATAGGGAGAAATTTGAAGTTAATCTTTTAGGATCCACATTACTGTAAAGCTTTCCTCATACTTTGAAGGTTGAGATGAACCTTTCCATTTTGTTTTAGCTGTGTAGCTGTGCAATAACCATGTCATTGACGTCTTTTCACGGTTATACAGACTTTCTGTAGCACTTCTCATCAGTGAAATGAAAATTAAAAGACACCAATTTTTTCCCTCCAAAATTCTCAGACTTTCACATAGAGCAACACTTCCAACTGTGAATTCTACCAAGAATCACAGAATGACTCCCACAAGACGTACATCCAGACTGGAAACAGTTTGGCTGATTTTTGCCTAAAATCACTGTCTTCTCTGCCACAGTCACCGCTTTGACCACCTGTGACCATGGCACCAGCTGATGTACAACAGGGTGCTTTCCAAGTGGAACCCTTCACTCATCGACCTCTTTTTCTCAAGGTTGTGCTGGTCTGCCCATGGCTTCTTTCACAGATTTGCTTTCTGGGTCATTAGTCTACAGACTTTGAGTTTATCCCCAGATCATTTCAGGGCCCACAATCTAAAAAGAGAACCATTTCATTCTGAAGCATTTTTGCAAAGCATGAGTCCAATATGTGTTAAATTCTCTCTCAAACAGTAACTGAAAAATTTTACATGAATCATGGTAACTTGTTCTTCTTCAAATAACAATTTCCTTTTTTTAATCTTTGAAATGTTTATGCCATTTGATTTCTATTTGTGTTTCTCTGCATTTCCTAGAGGAATAGCTCATGATTTTGGGGGGGTGGGAGGCAGGGACTGGATAATTATAAATCTCAAGTGATTTCTTTTTATGTAAATGTCTCCAAAATTGTTAGCATACTCCCGTCTCTCATTTAAATAATGACTAGAAATTGTTAACTTTCCGTTATGTATGCCTAGAGCATTTCATTATAAGAATACTGGAAACTATTCTGAGGTTATTGATTGTATTGAGTTAGGAAATTGCCTGTCTTGACTGTGTCTATAGAAAAAAGAAGCTATTTCAAAAGTGAATTATGTTTGGGCCTCTTTCTCTCTAAATTGTATCTTTTGTAGAAAAAGATGGTAATGTTATTTTTAAAAAGGTTGCCGGAAAAATTCTTATCATAGTCATTATATGGTAGAACTTAAATTATAACCACTAAGTTTGTCAAATGCTACAGTTTACAGGTGGAGCCAACTCAGGCGGAAGCAGTCTCACCATCAAGTACTTGCCTGGGTGAACCCTGGGTGGAAATTGGAGTACCAGGGCTGCCTAGTTATGAGTAATTCCTCAGCCAAGATGGTCAGAGGGTGTCAGAATCCACCCTGCAGACTCATCTAAAGGACAATAGTATACGTATACCCTATTCCATTGACTTGCTGACACTGTGATGAATGGATCTGCTATCAATCAAGACTTTGTGAAAATGACCTCCGTTTTCCATGTTTTCTTAAAGTAGCCTTCAGAAATTACTAGGGCCTCATGCTGAAGTTTGATTTCATTTACGTGGTTCATGTTTGGGTCTTTATCTTCTCTTTGTCTTGTTTAAGACTCAATAAAAGTGTCACTATTAAAGATAAGGAACCTAGTGGTATAGTGGGTTACTCCCATTGGACTGGGTGCGAGGCAGGGTTCTCTAGAGAAGCAAAACCAGGACACTTGTGAATATACATATTCATACAGCAAGAAGGAATATGACAGTTACTGTAAGTAGTCCACACGGCAGGACAGAGGGCTCAGTTCAACTCAGTTTCACGGAACCATTAATATACTCAAGGTCTTTCAACTCATACAGACTACTGGTCTGAGGTCAAGGAAGCAGAAAGTGGAGTCTGCACACAGGCAGGGCAGGGCGACAACAGTTAGCCGTCCAAGAGCTTGCTGAAGCAGGCCACAGTAAGATCTTGAAGTCAGGCAGTATACACACGATAGGCACATCAGCATCGTGTTGGAACAGGTCTCAAAGGAATTTCAAGTTCTAATAACATGATCCGTGGGTTGGCTTGGCTCATAGGTAGTGAGCACACAGTCGAGTCAAAGAGCTAGCATTACAAACAACATATTTATACATACATTTGAAAATTTAGTCCTCCTCATAGCGATCTTGTTGAGTAGCTATTATCGTTGTTTCACAAGATAGCAGGCGAGCTAGTTCCCTAAGGTCTGAGGTTTGGGACATAACACAAAATGATTGATCTAATGCTACAGGCTGGATTCATTTTTTCCTTCTGTTTTAGCCCCTACAGATGTTAACCTTGCACTGATTTAATCACATTCCCTAAGATAAATCCTTTTTGTTGTATAGGCAGATGCAAGGTGTGACAACCTGTTCTCAGTGGTCAAGCAGATGCCGATCACCAATAACCTATACCCAGAGGGTCTAGGAGTGTGGACAAACAACCTGATCGAAGAGTCTCTTTTAGAATGGGCTCCTGGGAAAAGGCATGCTTGAGAAAATAATTTTAAAAGCAGGTACCCAGAAGAACAATCCCTATAATTATTTTGTGACCATCCTTTAGCTATTGAAAAACACATATGTGTATTTTCATTTACCTGTAATTTAACAAAGCATGTAAGTTCACTTTGTGTTTTTGTCAATTAGTATACAGCACCCACTTTTTTTAACCCTCCTTTGATGTTTACACTTTACTAGTAAACCAATCAAACTATTAATAGTGTTGATTTCTATTGCTACTATAACAGAAATATCACAAATGGGTAGCTTTGACAAATAAATTTATGCCCTCAAAAATTAGGGTGCTATTGTTGTTGTTGTAGGTGCTGCTTTTTCCACACTTTAAAGAGGTCTTGTGCAACAGAATACATTTGCAGGCCTACAAGTCTGAATTCGGGGCACCACCAGTTCTAGGGAAAGGCTTCCTCTCACTGCTGACTGTGGCAGAAGCTTCTTGCCTCCTTTTAAAGGTTGGCAACCCTTAGGGACCTCCACGTGCTTTGTTGTCGATTTTCTCCTGGATCCAGAAGGTTCACAGTGCAGGGATGCTGGGCCCAAAGATGCACGCCAGTTCTGACTCCTCTTTCTTGGTGGTATCAAGATCCTTCTGCTCTCAGATTGCTCATTTGATCTCTTTCATATCTCCAAAGGATTGACTCAAATACAGCCAAACCCTATAGATCATTTCCTGTTCATTAATACATAACTACCACACCTCTTACCTCATTACCATCGAAGAAGTCAGGATTTACAAAACACAGGATAATTACACCAGATCACATAACGAAGGATGATTATATAGTAGTGACAATCATTGCCAACCCATGTGTGTATACTTCAGTGGGGACACAATTCAACTTATAACATTGACCTTTAACGTTTACCTCCTACACTGGAGGTCTGAGAAACATTTATTGAAGAAATGAATGAAAAATTTGTATCTTCGCACTCTCTGGAGTAAAAGAGCTGAAGTGATAGAATTAAATACATTGTTCAAAACTTTAGTAACGGAACCAGGACTTGAAACAAGATCACCTAGCTTCTATTTCAGTGCGTCTCTTCCGTACTCATAACCTGCAGACCTTCCAGTAATCTTCTCAACTCCTCTTCAACGCAATGCTAGTGGACAGGTTTCCTTCCGTTCCTTCACCAGTTAGCTGAGTGTCCCTCTGTGACTTTGCTAAGGACTTGGCTGCTTTCATCATAATTCACTGCCACATACCCCACAGCCTTATTTCACCTGAACAGCATGGTGGGTTGCCAAGGGACCATCCTTCAATTCACTGACTAATACAAAACCAAATGCTTTTCTTTCTGGCGGGCGGTGATTCCAAGTGCCGAAGAGTCCAGCTGCTCCCTAGGCTTATCCTGGCTCTCATCTCATAAGCAGATAACTAAGCCTTTCTTGCAAGGTGCCTCCAGATGAGTTCAAACCACAGACCTTTAAATTCACAAGTGAATACAATTCCTGTGTGCTACCTAAGGACCTCAGTTCAACTCACATCACCTGCCATAAAATATATTCCTGTATCTCACCATAAAAACAAGTTGAAAACTTTCTATCTGTATAGAGTACATTTATTATTACTATAATAAGGATAGTGATATTTTGAACACATCCAGTGACTTAAAATGAGAAACAAAAGCCTTATACCCCCTTTATGTCTCTCCAAACTTTTCTACAGTTGTGAATACTGCTAACAATTTGCGTGTGTATGTGCTACCAGAAAACTGTCATTCAGAAACCAGCATATACACAAACAAGTAACAAAAAGCACAGTTGGCATTCACACTCTCGAAAGCATAGTGTTAAATAAAGCAAGTCACCGAGCAACAAAGAAAGAAAAAGGTGAGTTGAAGGAGTCATAATACTTATGCAAATTTTAAGAGGCACACAAAACAATGCAGTTGTATTCATGTTATTTATAGATTCATGAAGAGGTATGAAAATAGACTAGCTGATACATTCTGAGGTGACAATGGTGACTGGGAGAGGGGAGGAGGGACTTTTCTCACACACACACACACACACACACACACATACACACACACACACACACTCGAAGGAAATATGTCCAAAATTAAGAAAAACCAATAACAAGAGTAGGTTATTTGGGGAAATAATTCTTCTTATTTATACATTATTTTGTCTAAACCATTTTCAAATACATTTTTTGAATTTGGAGGCAAATCAGCACATCAATTCAATAATGCTATTCTTTCCATTTGATAATATCTTGTAGATTTTTTTTATCAATTTAGCATATATGTCAAACTCATTTAAAAATGATTGCATGGTATATTCTTGGATTTAACTCATTTTACTCCTCCTCTATGGATGGACTTTTTATGTTGCTTCTCTTTTGCAACTACAAATATTAAAATATTGTTGTAAAAATCTAAAGGCACAAGTACATTTATCACATGGATTCCAGATTTAGGGGGAAAATTCTAAATTAGAGTTGGCTCATCATATAATTTTTATATTAATTTAAAATGACTAGTTAATGCAGCATTTCAGATAGTTTTAATAAATATAGAATTTAGTCAAGGTATCTTATTTGTTTACACATGTTTATTCTTTAGGGCAAAATCATTAGTCTCTTTTTGATATTTTTCAGTTTTTGATTTGATGGTTAACCTTATTTTTGTCAAATCCCCCCATCAGAAGTGTCTTCAGTGTTGGCTTATGGCTGAGACTCAGAGTCTGTTGCTAGTCATGGACTGCTACTGAAATTTCAGCAGTTTCCAATCACTAGCAGCCCGCGGTGGGGGGGGGGCCCTCCATCCCCCCTGCCCAACTCCCCTTCCCATCCCCCCTCCCCTCCCCCCCCAACAGAAAAACAAGGCTTTCTGTTCCTTGAAAACTAGTCGGGGCAGTTCTACTCTGTCACACAGGGTTGCTTCATCAGATATTAGATAAACCTTGAAGATGAAAGGGGGAAAACCACCAAAAACAGAAGCTGGGGTGTCCTAAAGGTACATTTATCCCCAGAATTTTCTTGTAGGGAAGCCTTACATATTGCATAAATTACTATAATGACACCAAGAAGTCACTCTCAATCTTCAAAGACAATTGACATTTTAACGTAGTGGAGACATTGAAGTCTGTCGGCTAAGTACAAAGCTTTGAGATATCCTGTCCTTCTATTCTTATGTTCATTTTCTTCCCTGGCATCTGTCTGTCACAAGAGGCATGGTGTTAAAATGTCTGCTGACTTCATTTCTAGGCTCTCACATTTCACAAATGTTGTAAATTATGGGCATAAACATGTACCTGGAAATTTGGGTTACACACCACACATGGCGAGACTGACCACGTGGCAAAGCCTCCGAGCAAGAGGGGTATGATTGACTTGGCATCGCTGCCATATGAATCAATCTCTCTCTCTCTCTCTCTCTCTCTCTCTCTCTCTCTCTCTCTCTCTCTCTCTCCTTGTAGCTCTTTGCTGTCAGGAGCTAGTGGAATATAATCCTTAGCAGAGCAGGTCAAATAGGGTTTGGGTTTTTTGCTCCAGAGGAGACATTAAATGACTTTGCACTGTCAACTTTCCAGTTACCAGCTGAATTCTAACCAGTGGGCGACTACAGGACCTCCTCTCTCCAAAGTCCCTCTCCCTCTCCCTCCCACCCTCTCTCTTTTACGCACATACAAGCACACATGAAGAAACACTGGCTAGCATTTCTCCCCTTATATTTGCAGGCATTCTTGTTTGTAAAAGGAAGTGTGCGTGCGTGTATTTTTTAAACTAAGTCGAAAGAAAAGAGAAAGCTCATTCTTGAGATGTCTGGTGTCCCTGTGTTTGGAAACGCGGTGCTTACTGCCCTCAGACATCCACGTTGTGTGGGCAGGGAGCCTGCCCTCACTTCCAGACACCTCCCTTCTCTGCTCACAGAAACGGCAGCCTACTTCTTTCAGTGATGCATTTGTTTTTGTCTGAGCATTTCAGAGTCCACACATTTGTCCCGTGGCTGTGCTTGGTAGCCAATAGCCCCTTTTCACCATGACGAAAGCTGGACATTGGCACTGATGAAGAGAGAAAATGCAGAAAGTATTGCCCGTGCGAACATCTTTTTCCTGGGGGCATCTTAGCTTGAGGGGGTGGGGGGTAGCAGAGAGAGACAGGAACACAGCTTGGGATCAGAAATGCAGATCTCGTTTAATTAACAGTCATGTTGTTTTTACATCATGGATTTGCATGCTATTGTCGCTTGGTTATTGAATAAACAGTTTTAAATCCAGACTCTGATATAATATTGCTAAATACGAGAAGGTACATTTTAAACTCTCTACCAAATGGAGTTAAGCAAAACAACCACACTGGGTGTATGTACTATTTACATATAAATCACTTGCCTGGATACAGGTCTGTATACATCTGTGTATAATTCTAACTGACAGGCACCAATTGAATGGAGAAGCTAGGGCTCATTAGTTCCCTGAGCAGGACTGGTTCTCAGTAGCTGAAATGGGACATACAGCTCCTGGATAATGTGTAATGGATTGAATTTTCTTTCGGCACACCTAATTAGAGCTCTTTCTTTCTTTTTTTTTTTTTTTAATGCTTAAGAGGATATAGGCATTTAAAAGAGAAATGTTAGGGAATTCAGATAAAATGCTGGAAAGGCTTAGGACTTCATCCACCTGGCCTTTGTGGAAAAGAAATGGGAAAGAAAAGCTCTTCGTTCTGGAAAAATAAAATGAGTCATAATTTTGCTTGTAAGAGCATATCTCTTTTTTTAGCCCATTTACAGAATTACTTGGCAAGTGCTACACGCGGCCTATTAGCAGTCTGTTTGAAGCCAAAAATACTCGATGAAGGACCCATTAGCGTCCCTAGTGGTAAATCTGGGGAATCAGCAAGCCATTTACTACTTTAAGGTGTGTAGAATGACGTGCTCAATCCTAAGAGAGACATTGGCCCCCAAATGGAAGTGGACCAAGATTTACAAACACATTTCTATTGCATTCATAATTATGTTTCATCCACTGAACTCCTAACCTGAAGTAACCATTCTGAGCAGCACTGTGGAAATGGATGCTATAGTCATTCAGGCTTCTTTTTGTTTTGTTTTGTTTTGTTTTTTGGGGGAGAGGGCATCCCTGCTTTCTGGTGGTGGGAGTAAGAGGCCCAGCCTTTGCTCCTGTGGAGGTAACTCAGGTTTCAACATGAGTTTTTCTTGAAATCATTTTATTTTCTGAGAAATGGCATGGTATACATTAGAAACAAATAACAACCTTGTGCTTTGTATACAATATGTGAAGGTAGTATATTAATTACACTCTCTTTTCTGCACTGTTTTCTACTTCCAGAAACAACTTAGCAGAGTAAGTAAAAATGCATCGTTACAAAATGATAGAAATTTTTCTTAAACAAAAATAGCAAAATGTTAAGTTTGTGTGTGTACATACATGCCTACCTACATAGATATAATAACATCTAGGTCTATAGACTTCTACAGGCAGTATATCCATGACTTTAATTCTTCCTAAGGAAGCCTGTGGCATAGCGGGTTACAAGCTGGGTTACTAACTGCAAGGTCAGCAGTTCAAAACCACTGACCACTTCTCCAGAGAAAGATGAGACTGTCTGCTCCTGTAAAGATTTACAGCCTTGGAGAGCTACGGGGGTGGTTTTGCTCTGTCTTTTTGGGTTGTTGTGCGTCTGAATTGACTGGGTGGCAGTGAGTCTGGCTTTGAGTTTTTACCCTTCTGGAATGAATTCATTGTTCTCTGATTTACATCATGCCATTATGGCCACTTTGGCATGCTCCAGTGACTCAGCCCATTCTCCTTTAAATGTTCTTTGAGTTTGGAAAACAAAAAAAAGTGTCTCAAGGGGCAAGATCAGAACTAGAGCGTGGAAAAGGTAAGGTTTCTAATTCAATTCTTGTAGGACAGCTCTTGCCAACCTTCAAGAATGAACAGGTACACCACTGTATCAGAGTTCTCTAGAGAAACAAAATAGGAAACTTATGATGTTATAGCCACATCTACAGATACATACAACACGATGAAATAAACAGCTAATTAGTCCACTTGGATCAATTGGTATAACATGGCTCACAAAGAGTATTCTATACATCTCACTTGGTGAATAGCAATGGAGGTCTTGAGAAAAAGGCGTGGAGAGCACGTCTGACCTCCTCTGACTACACCACGTGGAAAGAAAATCCAGTGACACAGCAGCCTGCCTCCCACCCTCCACCCTTCTGTATTCTGACCTCGACAATCCCTCCCCCAGCACTCTGCTTCTCTGCTTGTTCTGAACTTTGTTGCAATAGCCACATAGAACTCACGGATGATATTTAAGATTATGGGGTTTATTAGGAAATCTAATAAATTACAAAATGTTAAGGATACAGTTCTTTCTTCTGCCATGCCATTTTTTCAGCAATACTGGCAGGAATGTCTCTCTCAATTACATAGCCCCTTGGCCTCTGCCTTACTCTAGGGATTGGGAAACCCATTGCTCTCAGTGCTGCTCTTCTGCTCTGTCTTAGGATGGTGGTGCTTTGGTCCAGAACTCTATGCAGGACCTGCTTCACAAACCCTATTTGCATGGTTCCACCCAAACAATTGGCGGGAATTACAAAGACACAGATGGAAGGGATGTAAGTATGCAATTCCACTTCACCACAGACCTAAAAAGCTTGTGCGCAAACACCTAAGGTGCAACCAATGCCTTTTCCTGGACAGAACATAGGAGAGACAATTGAAGACACATGGAAACAATTAGCCCATCTGATTAATGGACTCTCTGAAATGCATCACATTAGAAGGTCCTGGATAGAGTTCTGGAGAAAAAAATATGGAACCAAACTCAAAATGATATTAAAAAAAAGGACTAGGTTTACCAGATAGAGATTGGTGGAACCCCTATAATGATGGCCCAGAGCCCCCCTCAAGTCTAGAATTGAACTCATTCCCATAGCTCCGTTTCAAAAAATTGACAAGTCTATAAGGGGAATAGTATTAAACCCTCAGACCAGGGTTCAGCAAACTCTTGAGACTGAAGAACCAATCCTGTCCCTCCTAACACTTTAAAATCACTGAAGAGCCTTAAATATGTTTTCCCAAACAAATGAAAGCACTGTGATCTGAAATAATAGCCTTCAAATGTTTTCAATGCTACTTCACCCTAAAAGAGCTGCATCGGGCTTAACAAGCTGCAGTTTTCTGACCACTGCCTTAGTCCTGGGGTCATCAAACTATGGCCCACTGAGGACATTTATCCGGCCCGCCAGGAGCTCTTGCTGCCCCCGTTATCCTGCTTAGCAGCTGAATCATCCCGGACCCGCAGTGAATTTGTTCACGGTTTTGTTGTTGTTTTTTTTCTAACTATAGTCTGGCCCTCCACCGATCTGAGGGACCATGAACTGGCCCACTGTTTAAAAAATTTGAGGACTCCTGAAGGGCTTAGAATAATCAATCTTTGATATCAAAAGGAGAGCATTTACTGGAGAATAAACTTCAGAAGGGATAGGAATGAAGGATGAACGGAAACAGAAAACAAAGGGAGGACGTGGATAAGTGATATTGCATTGTGGAAATTGTAATCAATGAGATGAAATAAAATGTATATGAATGGAAAGCTGATCTGCTCAAAAAACCTTCATTCAGTTGAGTCAAAAGTGTGTGTGTGTGTATGTGTGTGTGTATGGCTTAAAATTATGCAACTTAAAATAATATATATATATATATATGGCTCAAGACATTATGTGAAGCATAGCTCTAACATAGGAAGGATCTCTACTTTCTTTCAGGAGTTTAATTAGAGAACATTCATGGTTTATTTTAGGTGTTTTCTGTGTTACAATTTCTGTTTTGGAATCTGCAAGATTTAAAGGAGAATCTAAGATTCAGACTCTTGTTGATAAAACCCAATTATAGAGTGAGGTGAGACTTTTACCAATATGTTCTCAAAAGGTTGAAGCATGCAAAACCAACAGAGATAAGTCAGCTTGGATAACAGTGAAGCAGAGATTAGCTACATGGATGAAACAGACTGTTGTAGTATGTGCCTTACCAAACTTCATTCTGTAAAGAAGAATGAAATAATCAAGTCTATCAGTCCTGGACTAGATCAGGAATTGGCCATCTTTGAAGTCAGGATCTTTCAGGGGGGAAACTTCATGGTCTGAACTGAGATGCTATTGGCCATATCTCTGAACTTACCAGAATACCAATTCCAACAATAACAAAAATATTTAGGTTGGAATTGTTTACATTTCATTACAATGAAAACATTACAGCACATTGAGAATCTTCCCCATATCTCTGCAATGTCTTCACTGAAATTTTATTCCACAGAAATAACATCAATAATCTGGTATACAGAATTATTTTGCCTGAGTTTACTAAAGAGTGAACATCAGAGTTTCGGATCAGATTCAGGCATCCACTATTACTCTAAATTGGCCTTCAAAACAAACAAAGAAAATAAAACTTGAGTTGCCACTTTTCATGCCACAAACTCCCAACATAGCAGCTCTTAAGCTATGAATATTAATGATGTGATTGAATATAAATTTGGGTGGGGAATTGATGGTATCCCTTGACTCTTACAAACTGATGCAAGGCAGATCCATTATACTCTGGACTTAAATTTGTACTTTGCATGTGCATGAAAATCCCTATAAATATTGGACATTCTACTCTGAGCAAGACTCAGAAATGGAAATGGGCAGATTATATTTTTTAATTATGTTTTTCTCCAGAAAACAAGACTTTTATTTGGGGATCCTGGGATTTTTGCTTTAAAGAAAATAAATAGCTCTTTCATACAGCTTGCACATAGCTTGCAATTCAACAGTTCAATATTATTAAGAGTTATACAATCATGACCATAATCAGCTTGAGAACATTTTTGGGGTTTTTTGGTATTTATTGTCATTATCTTCCCCCTTTTCCCCCAATCTGTCCTGTCATACCCACAAAAAAAAAAACACTCCATCCAGTTACTATCTCTATAGATTTACCTATCCTGAATTTCATATACAGAAACACACAAAATAAATAAAATTTTAGAAATAAAGTAAGACAGTAAAAAATCTCAATTGAAAAGGAAGCAGAAGATATTGAAGACCAGAATAAAATTAAAATGAGTCCAAAAGGAGATAAATTGCATCTTCAATAACCCACTTTCTAGTGTACTCTCCATGGTAGCAAGCTTATTCACAGTCCTCATCTATGATCAGAAGGAATTCAGAGAAGACTTAATCCATATGCATTTTCCATTTACTTTTTTTTTAACGGAAATCACTTTTAAATGATTCAAAAGGGAGGGCAAATGATAAGATATTACATTTTAACCTAACTACAGCAGATGAGTGTTTAAAAGGCTTATGGATCCATCTTTATATGTAGGTTTTACTTTTCTGAATTAATCTCTAAAAGAAAAATGGCTGCTGTCACTGACAGATATTTTAAAAATAGTTTTACTTACCTATAATTCAGGAACCATACATTTCAATGGTTTAATCATACTAAAAAGAGTTGTGTTTTCATCACCACAATGAATTTTAAAACATTTTCTTCATTATTATACTCATTGATACTAACTCCCCATTCCCCCCAAACCTCCCTTGTCATAATGCTAGGAAACCATTAATCCAGTCACCATCTCTATAGAGTTATCTATCCTGTGCTTCATATAAAGAAAACAAACTTCAATAACAATAACAAAATAAAACACAGAAAAATCTAAATCCAAAAGAAACCAGAAAATAATAGAAGGTAGAACTCATTTACAAGGTGTTAAAGGGTGAACAGATGATATGGTGCTAAATTTTAACCCAACCGTGTCTGCACTCATCCACTCTTTTGTGCTGGAATTTTCCTTGGTATTTTATGTGAAGCTGAGACATTTCTTTTCTCAAACTGCAGCTATAGCAGTTTAAGTTATTTCTACTTACACAGGTTTCCTGTCCTTTGCTGACTACAATCAGGAACAATTGCTGTCCTGGTTTCCCTTTGTCTGTTGGTTCATAACCTTGAATTTTCATTAGAATAAAAGAAGTAGATTTATACTGCTTCATGAGTCCCCCTGCAGATCACTAGAATTACAATTTTATACCTGAATCTAGGAATTGGAATTTTTTTCTTTTTAAATGCTCTAGTTCAAACTTTTGAGACAAAAGAGGCAATCCTGTCCCTCCTAACAACTGAAAAAATCACTCAAGACCCTTAAATATGCTTTTCTAAACAAATGAAATCACCATGATCTGAAATAATAAACTTCAAATTTTTTCTTTCTTTTTTTAGTTAAGATGCTTTGGGTTGTTTGTTTTATTTTTTAAAAATCATTTTATTGGGGGCATATACAACTCATCTCCATCCATCCATCCATCCATCCATCCATCCATCCATCCATCCATCCATCCATTGTGTCAAGCACATTTGTACATTTGTTGCCATCATCCTTCTCAAAACATTTGCTGTCTACTTGAGCCCTTGGCATCAGCTCCTCATTTTCCTTGCTCTTTACACTCCCCCCCTCATCATGAACTCTTGATAGTTTATGAGACATTATTATCTTGAGCCGCATGTTCACACTGAAAGAGCCACATATGGCTCACGAGGCACAGTTTGCAGACCTCTGCTCAAAGAGATTCTAATGCTTGTTCAGCTCTAAGAAATCTTGGCCTATTACATAGTTGGCCGTAGTTCCTTCTTCAGTGATATCCTGTTCTGAGTTTCTCATACTCATAAGAACTATATGAACGAGATTAGAAGGCACATCATTCTGTTTGGGTCAGTCTCACTCCTGAGCTTCTAGCACTCTGGACTAAGACTTTCTTTTTTTCTTTCCTAGTTCTGTCTTCTTGGTTCCCAGACCCCTTAACTACTTTTGTATCAGGTAGGGATTGCCCCATGGGAGAATGGACTGATCACCGAGACCAGCACAGTTGTCTAGATAAGCTTGTGGGAAGGTAAAAACCATGAATTTTATTAAACCCAAGATTACTGTTCAAGAACATTCACACAAGAATGCTAAGAACACCTGAAATCAATGGGGATTAAAGGCGTTTGCTACTAGCTGAGTTCCTCCCAGTGATGAAGGTGAAAGGGGTGGCACAAAAATTTAATCCCACAACACTTAACCAAAAGGTTGGAAGTTCAAACTCCTCCAAAGCAATTAAGAAGACTATGGGGAAGTCTCCTTCAGAAAAATCACAACCTTAAAATCTCTATATGGCAATTCTTCTCTGCGTAGGACCTGACTTGAAGGCAACTCACAACAAAAATGGCAGTGAAGAACTGGAGTCTGGTTTCAGATTTAGTCAGAGGGACTGTGCCTAAAGTTTCCAAAAACTGCCACTACGTCATTGGCACGTGAGAGGTAGGAATCTGGGAGGAGGACTTGGAATCAGGTAAGAGGGGAAATTGGCCATGAATTGAGAAGCTACAAGAGTGGTCCTCAAAAAACAGGTGTTAGTTAAGGAACCCAAGTGAAAAACATATTCAAAGTATCTAAGTATGAGGCATTTAGTAATCGCAGCTTAATTCGAGAGAGCATTTGAAGAAGGGAGCAAAGTGTGATTCAATAGAATAGAAGGTCACATTGACTGATTGAAAAAGGATGAAATTTGTTTCCTTGGAAAACTTTGACTAGTGATTATTTTCAGAAGCTAAGGAACCTGGAACCATGAAGATAACTCCTTTCTGGCACTGAATATTAGAGGAAACCTGTGGCAGGCTGAAATGCTTGTTAGGTGACCACCCATATTTACTACTTGTCAGTGGAAGTGGGAGAAATAAAGCAGCAATAAAGAGATGGCTTGAGTTTGGCCACTGACACCCATTGACTTGAGAAGATGAGAGTGGGTTATCTGGTCAGAAGTTCATGACCTAGCATGAGAGGACTAGGCTTGTTGAGAATTTGTGATGGGACCATGGTCTAAAGGGAAGGTGACCAATGAATACCCTGGTGAAGCTAAGTGAGACAGCCCACATTTAGTTGATCAGAACCTGACCAGAGGAAGAGAAGCTGTTTGAGCCTGTAAACTGTGCATATTGCTGCTGACCTTATGGATGGCCTGTCCTGATTGATTTGATTTTGCTAATGGATATGTACTTCACAAGGTTCCAACTGGAATGAAGATTCTTCACGTTGAAAGATATGATTGTTTCCTTAGAGCACTGGGTTGATGTAATTTGGCAATATAGAAATTGGATTCCCAAATTTGGGGAGATAAAGGCATGAAATAGTTGGCTTACAAACTTTCATAAGTGAGGGAATATATATTCCATGAATTATAGGATCAAGTATAGATATTATGTTACTGCAATTGTAAGGCATATGGTTTGTTTTGTTCACTTACAGAATGCTATTTTTAAATAATGGTACTACATGTTGAATTGTATGCATCTTAGTTTTATCTTGTTAGGTGTAGATATGATTTTATTGTTTATTTGAAAGCTACACATGGTTACAGAGTTATGTGAAAGTGTGAAATTGACAATGGGTGGTCTGTGGGTGTCATGTGCTTGATGTCAATTTCATGATTGGGATGTAGGGGTGAAGTCTAACCTGCTAATCTGGAGATAGCCAATGAGACTTCTGTGTGGGCATGGGAACTTCATTTCTCCTTAGTGTTGTCAATTTTTATATGAGTAGATAGCCTCATCTTTCTCCCAATGGCCAACAAGTGTGTTGGAACCACTTACCCTGAGTTAGCATTTCTACGCTTTAACCCACTGTGCCAACAGAGCTCAAAATGACTAAAGTAGTTCTCCTAAATAAAAACTTCAGAAGGGCAAGTTTCAGTCTCAATATATTGATTTAGAACTTTCTAAGAGTCACAATTTTTTAAAGGTAAATGAATTGATGTTCCTGGGCAATGGGTTTGTTCAATCATTTGCCCACTGACTGTTTGATGAAGACTCTGTCAAGGTAAATTATCTATCATTAGATTGTTTCAAGAGAGGAACAGGAAAGCCTCTCTGAACTTGGAACGTGGTAGCTTTGAGAGGGGCAAGATCCTGAGAACATAGTCATCAACTTTGGAAAAACCCCTAGTCTTGTTGTTAGGTGTCATTAAGTCAGCTCCAACCTAACAACCTTATGCACAACCAAAGGAAACACTACACTGTCCTGTGCCATCCGCCCTGTTCTTATGCCTGAGCGCATTGATGCAGTCACTGTATCAATTCATCTCATGAAGGGCCTTCCTCTCTTTTGCTGCCTTTCTACTTAACCAGACATGATGTGCTTCTCTAGGGGCTCATGTCTCCATCCTTGTCTCTATGGGGCTCTCTGGCCTTACATCTTCCAACTCAGATTGTTTTGTCCTTTTAGCAGTCCATGGTAATTTCAATATTCTTCTCCAGCTCAATTCAAATGCATTGATTCTTCTTTTGTCTTTAATATTCAATGTCCAACTTTCACATGCATATGATGTAATGATGAGCAAATCATCAGACAAGTTGACTTATGTAGAAGACTATGGCATCAGGATTGACAGAAGGCTTATTAACAACCTACGATATGTAGTTGATGCACCTTGCTTGCTGAAAGTGAGGAGGACTTGAATGACAAAGTCTTGTCTATACTTGTTTCTATTCTGGCTGTGCTTCCCCCAAACCAGGCCTGTTTGTTCTTCTGACATTCAATGGCGTATTAAGTATTCTTTGTCAAAACCATATATGGCAATTGAAAACGCAATTTCTTGGCTGAGGCACACCTTATTCAATGTGAATTTTAAAGAATTCTTTTGCAGCAGATTTGCCTCATGAAATACATCTTGGATTTCTTGACTGCTCCTTCTACTGACATTGATCGTGTATTTAAGTAAAATTAAATCCTTGACTAATTTTTTCCACAGTTATCATAACGTTACTTATTGGCTCACTTCTAAGCATTTAAATTTTTTTAATTTCAAGTAATAAGGAATATGGCACTATTTGTAGAATCCCTTGCCCTGTGAGCAGTGGAGAGAGGGAGACAGCCAATTCACATCTGTTCAGCAGAATCAATACCTAATTTTTCACTGCCTGGCAAACAGACTGTTAACATGACACTTGTAATCAGGTTTCTCTCTAAGGTGGTGTGTTAATCTGGGTAGACTAGAGAAATTCATAGACACATTCATATGTGTATAGAAAAGAGTTTGATATACGAGAGCAATTGAACATTGAGAAAACAACCCAGCCCAGTCTAGATCAAGCCCGTGTGTCTGATATTAGCTCATATGTCTGATACCAATCTATAAATTCCTCTTCAGACTCACAAAACAGATGCCATGATGCCGAATGCTAGAAGATCACAGGCCAGTGCGTGGGAAGTCTTGTGTGTGCACTGGCAGTAGAAGCATCTCCTCACTGGCAGGGGTCTCCACGTGAGTCCTTCAGCTCTGAGGCTCTATCAACATAAGTGCCACGTGTCTTGTCAGTAAAGCGTCTCTCAGGGAGTGGACCTGTCTCCATCTGGCTTGTCAATGAGGATGTCTCAAAAGGACTGAGTTAAGTGAGAAAGAAAGAGGGAGGGAGGGGGAGAGAGAGAGAGAGACTCCCCACCTTCATGGAGGTATCCCAGAGTTCCCAAAATCTTCAGGAGAAGGTCACCCAGAGGCCTCACTGTCTATATCCTGATTGACAGACTAGACTCCACGCCTATACTCTTAATTCTCAAATTAACATCAGATTATGTAACTACCACAAGTGGGCAAATAGCGCAGCTCAAGATGGAAATCACAAATTTACATTCCTTACTTTTTCTTAATGTTCATCTGCACAGCAGCATACGCTAAGTATCTATAGTAATGTGCATTTCATTCATAGGCTTAGAAAGATTCAGCTGACATATGCTTGTATTATTTATTGATTCATTTCATAACACTTGTTATACTTTTGACGAAAGACTACATTTTTATTCCCTTTTGTTTTTACTTCAGAAAGATATGCGTAATATAAAAAGGAAATGTACCAAACAATAAAAGGATGACACACTGCAATTCACTTCAGCTTTGCGTCATACCCCAAATTCCCACTAGATATTATGAGTTATGTAGCTCCTGAAAAAGTTCGAAGAGCGAAAAATACTGTTAGAATAATTCTGTAAGCTCAGTAAAAGTGGAAAAAGGTTTTTCAAAGATGTTCAGAAAAATCTCTGGTATCTCAAACACCATGACTATAGCCTACTTGGCTCGGCTCTAACAGAATGGGCTCCTCTTCCTACAGTGAGAAGATGGCTAAGGAGAGATCACACAGCTGACGACGCTCGGGCAAAAGTGAAAGATATTGCAAGTGAGGACGCCAATCAAGAAGCAGTAAAGAAATATCTTAAATAATTGTTTCATTGCTCTCGTCAGTGATCATGTAATTTTCACCAATATTTTAAAACTCTTTCTTATAAAATAATCTACTTCAGTGTCCCTCTTTTACTGATCTTATTGAAGGATTAACTGAATGAAACAATAAACGATCTTTCACTGCCTGGGAAGATTGGCCTTGTCCTGAGATCCAAGAAAAAAGGAAAGCATTCTCTTCTAGGAACCCCAAATTCCAAAGGAGTAAACAGTTGAGATGAAAGCAAGTAAACCAAGTCCTAAATTCAAGGGGATCTCTGAAAGACTAGGTAAACCAAGGAAACTGAAGGAGAGAGGAAAAGGCCAAATACAAATGAATTACAAGCAAATAGCTGGATGGTGAGGGAGAAGATGTATACGCTTGCCTATACCAACACGCTCTGGGAGTGTTCCCAGGGGGGTTAGTGAGGTCTTAGGACAGTACTAAAAGGTAACCTTTCAGGCCTAGGCTCTCTCAGTTGATGTGCTCTGGCAATGCCCTGAACCTCTCCCCCTGCATCCCGAGGTCTTCATCTGTCAAATGTTCCAAAAGGAAATAGATGATCTTGAATGTACCTTTCAGTTCTAGCATGCTGAAACTTTTTAATGCTCTTCCTTCTTTTAATTCTCTTATATTCACATTCTCAAACAACATCGGCTATTCTTGAGTTTGAAAGGAAGCCTCGAAATAAATCAAGATGCATGCGTCTTGCTTCTAATTTTCATTCTGAGATCTTCTTCCACATGGACGGTCCAGAATCCTGAGTAAATGTAATTGTAATTTAAAAATTGTGAGTTGCATAGTATTTTTCTCACCATTTAATTATGTTTTAATCTAATTGTGAATTGCATAGTTTTCTTCTCACCATTTAATTATGTTTTAATCTAATGTTAGTAAAATACTGAAAATAATGTAATTTTTCTCCACCAACAGATTTGACAGGTTGTGGTTAGTTTCCAAGGAAATAACTCATAAGAAAATACATCCTGCACATTCTAAGATGTGTTCAAGTGGGATATTGGATTTTAATTAGATATGGCTTCATATCATGCAGAAAGGAATAAAGAAAGCCACATTGTGGAAAATTAAAGGAGCAATTCAGAAACGAATCTAGCTTAACTATTTTACTTAAAATCTTCTGTGCTAAATGACTGCTTGATTTCTTTTAGATAGCTACATAAGACTTAAAGAAAAATTAAGAAATTTGTTTTCAAGATTTTGCAATTTGAAGAATCCGCTAAATGGATTCTATTGATTTTTTTCATAAGGAAACATAGAATATGTTAAATCTTTTACATCAATGAGTGTACTAGTTTCTTAGGCCAACTGTAATAAAACACCACAAAGTGAGTGACTTTAAGCAAAATAACTGTATTATCTCACAATTTAGAAGGCTAGAAGTTGAAATCAGGTTATCAAACATACTGGTTCTTTCTAAGGGTACATAAATTAGGATACCAGCCAACTTTGTCCTTTCTAAGGCCTCTGAGAGAAACTGCTTTTTACTAAAGTGACCAGATTTTAAGCAGGACACCACTGACGGGGTGGTAGTGGGGTGGGTGGTGGTGGTGGTGTTGGCTCTTGATTAAAAATTTGGTCTATATGGAGCAACAAAAATGTTCATAGAACGCAAAAATAGTATTGTAATTTATTTATTTTAATTTTAAAACACCATGGGACATTGTTAAAATGTTAAAAATCTGGGCATCTGGTCCCCTTACTCTATACCTCCCTGTCTCCTTGCCTCCTGTGGTTACTGGAAACCCTTGGCATTCCTGGGATTATAGATGAATCTTCCTATGGCTGTCTTTCCTCTGTGTCCTTGTCTATTCTCCTCTTCTAATGAAAGTTGAAAGACATTGCTACAAAAGACTTAGCCCCTGTTGCAACTACCATGTCATTCTAGACTAGCAAGCCTTTACTAAACAAAAATAGCATGATGTGAAATTATTGTTTCTCAACAGAACATTTTCTTAGGTCTACAGACACTGTTTCCATTTCTCTAACCCATCTGCAAATAATTTTATGCTTTCCCATTTATATCACATGAAAATAGCTGTTTAGCTTCCTCAAGTGACTCAAATCACATTCCTTATCAATGTCCTTTGAAAGTGGGGAACAAAAAGAAATCTCTGGGGCAAGATCAACATTATCAAGTAGACAGCATAAGGTTTACCAAAGAAATTCTTCTATGACACCCTTTACTACCCTTAATGAATAAACAGGTGCATTGTTATGATGCAAAATTATTCCCTGGCATGTTTTTTCCTGGCTTTTTCTCATTTTTCTTAATATTTCTCTCTAATGACCCTCTGTGATCATTGTGTGTCCTCTAAAAAAAAATCTGTCAAGATTACTCTCTTGGAATCCTAAAAACTTTCTCCATAAGCTGAACTGATCTCTTTGCTGTTGAATTTATTGGCATTCTAAAAGAACTTTATAACATTGCTTGAACATGTCAGCTGCCAAGTTAAGGAACAAAGACCAGAGAGACCTGCCTGTGGCCAAAGCAGAGAAAAGATTGTCTTGACCAAAGAACTGTGTCCTGGGCATTACTGATCCTGAATTGTAACTTGTTAACTTACCCCAGTAAAAACCACACTTGTGAGTATTGCCTGTGAGTTTTGTGTGAGTATTGCAAGAATTATTGAACTCAGTAAAGACATAGAAAGTGTCATGGGAGAGATGATTACTGTTAGAATTAGTAAAAAATATTAGAAAATGGAAGCATATTGACTCCTGCCTTAGCAGAATTACCCTAGACTGTTGTGATGGTTGATACTCCTTTCTTCTGGTGAAGTCAGAGGAGTCAGACATTTCCCTTCCCCAACTTTTCTGTTGTCCATACCCCAGGGAGGAAGTTGTATGTAGATCCTTGTAATCAGTTCCCCCTTTCTACTCCCCCTTCTCTCCACCCTCCCAGTATTGCCACTCTTACCTCTGATCCTGAGGGGTTCACCTGTCTTAGACTCCCTGTGTTTCCAGTTCCTATCTGTACCAGTGTACATTCTCTGGTGTAGCCGGATTTGTAAGGTAGAACTGGGATCATGAAAGTGGGATAGGAGCTTGGGGAGAAACATTAAAGAACTAGAGGGAAGTTGTATGTTTCATCATTGCTACACTGCACCCTTACTGGCTCATCTCCTCCCCATGGCTCTTCTGTAAAGGGATGTCCAATTGCCTACAGATGGACTTTGAGTCCCCACTCCGCACTCCCTTCATTCACAATACTTTGACTCTTTGTTCTTTGATGCCTGAACTCTGATCCCATCAACACTTCATGATCACACAGACTGGTGTGCTTCATACATGTGGATTTTGTTGCTTCTGAGTTAGCTGGCTTCTTGTTGATCTTCAAGCCTTTAAGACCCCAGATGTTATATCTTTTAGTAGCCAGGCACTATCAGCTCCCTTCACCACATTTGTTTATGCACCTGCTTTGGCTTCAGTGATCGTGTTGGGAAGGTGCGCATTGTGGAATGCCAATTTAATAGAACAAAGTGTTCTTGCTGTGAGGGAGTAGTTGAGTGAAGGCCCCATGTCCATCTGCTACCTTAATACTAAACCTATAAATATATGCACATAGATCTATTTCCCCATGGTCATATACAAATATATTTAGACCTCTATAAATGCCTTGTGCCTCCTAGTTCTTTCCTCTATTTCTTTTTACTTTGTTCTTATCTCACTATCATGCTCAGCCTTCATTTGGGTTTCAGGCATTCCTCTTACACCCTCCTCACCACTGATTTTGGAACACTTGTTATACCCTTGTCTCTGGGTTTGTTAATAACATTTCCTTTCCCCCACCTCCCCCTTTTCCATGCCCCCCCAAGCACCAGTCCTGTTGTTTTCTCCTCCAGATGGTTTATCCTGCCTATCTTATCTATATAGACCTGAGAGATAATAAGGTGCACAAAACAAGACAGAGATAAAAAAAAGCAACACAACAAAAGGAAAATAAGAACAATGACCCAAAAAGAAAGAAAGAAAGAAAGAAAGAAAAATCTGTCAATAGTTCAAGGTCTTGTGGTTGACCTTTAAGAGTGTTTGCTCGTGGGGCCTGATGGGGTGCCACACCCTGCCCCCAAAGTCTTTTTTTGGTATTTCCTCAGGACTTCCTGGCTCTGTGCCCCTCGCTATTCTGTTGCATGTTCTCAGTGTTTTGCCTTGGTGTGGTGGGGTAGATTGGTGCAATTTCCACTCTGTGTCTCCAGTGTTGTCCCCCCATAGAACTATGGGTCAGTGAGGTATATTATGTCTCATAGTGGGGCCAGCTATGTGGGCCTCTCTGTGTGTCAATGCCCATTCATAATATCCCTCATACCCCATTTCTTCTCTCTGCTCCTCATTCCAGCTCAGACCTCTGCAGCCCTCCCCTGAGCTATTACGGTCATATGCACCCACTCTGATCTCATCACCACCACCCATTTCCTCGGTCTCTTTTCTAAAACTATTTATGATCAAGCGTGTTCTCTGTTTCCACTCATTCACTCTGATGACCTACTGTGGGAAAGGGAAATTTCTGGGGATGGCTTTCTCGTTCACAGTTTTTATAACGCCCACCCTCTAAGAAGACAAGAGCGTGTAAACAGATGTGAAAGACTCTAGCTTGGGAATCGGACAGTTTTGACATTCTAATGGGTACAGCAACAAGCCATCTCAGAAACAGGATGACAGAATTCCACAACCGTGCAGAAAGAAGAGCTGCCACTAGAGCACATGTAAGATCCCTGCGGAAAGTGGCAGCAGCAGCAGATACAACAAGAGATAGAGCGTTGGGCCTCCCTGGCCCATTGAGAGTCAGCAGACCAGAAAGAGAGATGTCTATTGGTCTTGCTTAGAATAGGTTTTGCTATGAATCAGAGAACTGTATCTGTAAATATTTCTTATCCTGACTTGTGGTAACTTGTTGGCTTCTCTAAGAAGCCTTCGTACCTATCAGTATTGTCTATTGTGAGTTCTGTATAGCCATTGCAATGGGTTATCAACCCAGCAGAGAAGTGGAGTGTCATGGGAGGTGTCAGAAAAGAGTAGAAGAAATTGGAGGTTTGCAGCGTGATTGACCTCGGCCTCATGGGAATCATCCTTGAGTTGATGTGGAGTCAGATTCCTCTTTTCCCTTGTGTAGCTAAGAGAGGTCAGACCTGGGTCCCACACCACTTCCTTGCCTACATTGAAAGGCAACCCCCTTTGTGGCAAACAAGGTCTCTAAGATTTTATTTCTGCACCTTGTAGACAGCCTGATTTTTCTATCCTTCTTTCCTCATTGCCATTTCCTAAATTCTAGTCTCATTGATCTGATTGCTCTTTACCTAAAATGCCACTTTATTTTTAATCTTCCATGAAACTCTTTTGGGGTTTTTCCTCCCTTTGCCTGGAATGCCTATCCTAACCCATTCCTAATATCTATAGGCTAGACTATTACTGACTTTTTTTCCAATTGACTGTCAATCTTTATTCTTCTTATGATAAAATATTACATATGCAAAATAGTAAGTTTTTGTTAGGTGTGTTAGTCTGTGTCAACTAGAGAAAAAAAATCCAGGGAGACGCATACAAGAGCAGTTGAATATTGAGAAAGCATTCCAGCCCTCTCCAGATCAAGTCCAAAAGTCTGATATTAGCCCATTTGTCCTATACCAATCTATAAATTTCTCTTCAGATTCATGAAACACAAACAATGACACAGAATGCAGGAAGATCACAGGCCAGGGGGTGGGAAGTCTTGTGAACCCAGTGGTATTGTAAGCATCTTGGTGCTGGGAGGGCTCTCCAAGTGGCTTCTCCAGCTTCTGGGGATAGGTCCATGTGGCTTCTCCAGCTTCTGGGGATAGGTCCATGTGGCTTCTTCAGCTCCCAGGGTGTAGTGCCATGTGTCTTGTCAGTAGAGCATCTCTCAAGGAGTGAGTAGTGAGTACAGAATGTCCAGGGGAGTGAGCCAAGAGAGAGAGAGAAAGAACGAGAGAAAGAGCATGGGCGTGCACGAGAGAGACAGAGAGAGAGACAGAGAGAGAGACAGAGACAGAGAGAGAACATGTCTCCTACCTCTTAGGAGGAAATACATGAGTTCCCAGAATTCTCAGAGAAAGCCATGCCCACCCAGAAGCCTCACTGGGTATATTTTGATCGACAGGCCAGACTCCACCCCTTCATTCATAATCCTCTCAAATTGACACCAGGTTATGTAACTACCACATTAGGAAATCAGGAACTGCACAAAACTATAAATAGGGAATAATGACTATGTTAAAGACAAGTACACTAAATTAAACCTAAAACAGAGTAGACACATATATCCCCACCTCCTAGCTCCTCAGCAAAAGCTATGGTAGGTGAGCAAAGAACTGCTCAGGGAGAAAGAAGGTCAGTGTGGCAGTCATGTGCTTATGTTAATTTTATGATTGAAATGTAGGGGTGGAGTCTAGCCTGTTAATCTGGTGATAGCCATTGAGGAGCCAATGAGGCCTCTATGTGGGCATGACTTTCTCCTGAGACTTCTGGGAAATCTCGTGATATTTTCCTCGTGAAGATGAGAAGCTATCTTCCCCAGTTGTTGGGAGGTAGTCTCAGAGACGACGAATCACGGACAAGACAAGATGACGGCGTCCGAGAAGCTGGAGGAGCAGGTGGAGAGACCACACAGCTTTGCCCTGATGGAGCCAGACTTCTGAAGTTAGGGCAGCCACATGGAGACATCTGCCAGCAATGAGTTGCTTCTGCTGTTGATGGACCCTGAGCACTGGAAGCGAGGACCCATGTGGAGACCCCTGCCAATGCCGGGATTCTGCACCCACTGACCTGTAACTTTGTGAGTCAAAAGGAGACTTTATAGACTGATTTCAGGCATATGGGTTAATATCGGACTTATGACTTTGAACTGCACTGGGCTGGGATGTTTTTTCAATGTCCTGTTCCTCTTGCATATAAACCTTTTTCTTATATCTATATGCATGTCTATGAAATTTGTTCCTCTAGTTTACCCAGACTAACACAGCCAACTTTCCAGAAGAGTCTGTACTTGGGATGGGGAAATTCAAGGAGGCAGTCATGAACCAATTTCAGGCAATGCTCAATCCCTTCTTCTTCCTACTTTCACTATTTAGCTACTATATGTCCATGGATATTTGTATGTTGATAGATAGCCTTACACACTCCTTTCTCTGCTTACACATAAACCTTTCTTTTACTCTGATAAACCGATCAAAACACAGAAACACATTTTAAGAAGGTCCTGATTTTCCTCTCTTGCCCCCAAACCACAGTGCAGTGAATATCTTCTCTTCTAAGAGTACTTTGAAAGTTTTCAGAAAAATGAAATGAAAAGATATTGGATTTTTTTCATGAATTCTTTAAAGTCCCTTTGTACTTTTCAAAAATAGCATTTGTTCACTTTCTTAATTTAAATTTTCAGAAGTGGAATATCTACCTGAAAGTTATTTTGAGAGTGACCATAGGTTTTTTTGTGTACAGTAAGAAGATATGGGTGGAGTTTAGCCTGCCAATCAGCTCACAGCTTAGTGACCTCATTTGAAGATGCCACCAAGGTAAATGGCTCACTGGAGCCTGGCCCCTCTCTCTGCCTCCCTTCACTTCCTGTTACATAGTCACTTAGAGAGCTTCCACAGCCACCACCATTGGACCCATGGGACTTTGCACCCAATGGTCAGTCATGGTCCTGCGTGTGGCTTTGTGACTCTGAAGAGGGACTTCTGGACTAGTATCGGACTTATGGACTTAGGTTGGGCTAGGCTGGGATGTTTTCCTGATATACAATTACTTCTTTATATAAAGCTCTTTCTTATACATATGTGAGTGTCCCTGGATTTGTTTTACTAGTCAACCTGACCTAACATTGTTATGCTTGTCATTTGCATTTTAAAATCTTGTTTCCACAATGCCTTCCACAAAGGCTGAATATGTCCTTATTCTCCGCTCACTGCATGAGTTTCTACTTCCTGTTTGCCTATAGAGTTAATTGGTATCACCATTCATTTTCATCTGTCCTAACCTGATTCATTTAAAAAATCCTTCTGCATTTCTCATCATGGTAATGGAAATATTATTTTTAGATTATAGAAGTAATACATGCTTATTGGGAAAAACACTACCCAAAGAGAGAACCAATTTCACAGTTATAAATATTCTTCAAGAATGCACTTAAATCTGGTTCATGATTCAGTCCAGGCATTAACGCCTCTGTCAAGTGTTTCCTTAGCCTTCCAGCTAGGATTTATCTCTGTTCTATTCAACACACTATGACTCTGAGCTCTAAAATTATGCAAGTCTCACTTAGAGATAAACAGAGAAAAACATCTGCCTTCCTCTGTTAGGCTTCTAGAAAGAGGATGTTCTGTTTTCCGCCAGTGGCCTCCACATTTAAAAGAGCCTAACAAGAACCGAACGTGATACCTGTTCACGTAGCTAATAGTTAACAGGGAAAATGGCAGGAATCCCTATGTGGCACACATGATTTAAACTCAACTATTGTCTCATACAAGATGAAGCCTTTGGAAAGAGCTGACTTGGGGTTGACTCTGATTTTATTTTATTTATTTATTGTGAATTAAGTAGGGTTTGACATATCAGATTGTCATCTTTGCAATCAACACCATACCAAACCTCCCAATGATTTGTCCTCGCTCACTCTCTGTCTCTTTCATCTCCCTCTTGTGGGAGATTATCTTCCCTTTCATCCTGGTTAGCAGGAGAAAGACGGCATAAATATGAGTGACAGTCTCGGGAATTCAGAAGCAATTTTACCCTCTCCTCTAGGGTCCCTAGGAATTAGCATCCACTCTTTTGCAGTAAATTTGGTTTTTGATAGCCATTAATGTTTCTTTCTTTCTTTCTTTTTTTGTGGGCATCACTGCCTCTGGTGGTCGTGGGCGCTACCCATTGCTGCTCCTGAGAGCCGCCTCTGGATTTGAACCGCCAAGCCTGTGGGCCGCAGTCCCGCACTCAACCACTTACGCCACCAGGGCTCAGCCCAAGTCTGTTTCTTTTGATATGAAAACCTTTACCTTGATTTTGTTAAGTAACAATGATCTCATAAAAAAAATTGTTCTTATGTGACTGACTACTGTCCTCCAAACCCATCCATGTTGTGAAGTGTTTCGGTTTCATCATTACTCTCTAACTATGCATAGTATCGGTGTGTGTGTGTGTGTGTGTGTGTGTGTGTGTGTGTGTGTGTGTTTATCTGTTCTTCTACTGTGGGCATTTAGGTTCTTTCTATCTTCTTGCTATTGTGAATAGTGCCATGATAAACGTGGACGTACGTGTATTTGCTTGTGCCATGTTCCTTATTTCTTTAGGGTGCATGCCATGCAGAGATCGCTGGGTCAGATGAGTGAGGTGGGACATGTTATCAGGAGAGACAAGAATCGAAAAGGGCCTCTGGTAAGTGGAGGGGCAGTGCAAAAGTGAAAGATCCAGGACAAGACAGATTGACGCCATGGCTTCAACAGTGTGCTTGAGCATGACAACGATGGTGAGAACTGTGCAGGACTAGGTGGGATTTCATTCTGTTGTATGTAAAGGGTCACAATGAGTCATATTGGAATTAATTAGTATTACTAAATAGTATCATTCTCAGTGGTTTGAGTAAGTGACCTCTCTCTTTCCACAGTACTTGTACCCTTGCACAGTGTATGAAGGTTCTAATCTCTCTGTACTCTCACCAGCAATTATTTTATGGGTTTGTTTGTTTAAGTTTTTTATCAAAACTGTTGTGAGGCGATATCTCTCATCATTGTTTTGATTTGCATCTCTCAAATGGCTAGTGGTCTCAAGCATGTCTTCATCTTTGTTGACTCCTTAAATGTCTTCTTTTGTAAACAATCTGCTTGTCCTATGCCAATTTTTAAATTGGATTACTCATCCGTTTATAGTTAAGGTATTGAAGAACCTTCCTTCCCCCCTCCCTCCCTTTCCATATTCTAAGGGAACCATTACTCCTGCCAGTGTCTCCAAGCTGTTGTCTATCTTGATTCCCATGTAACTGAGTGATTTTAAATATACAAATGAACATAAACAAATCTAGCATGATTAAGGAGATATAACACATAAAGACCTTAATAGTGAGGGGGACAAATCTGAAAGAATTAGAGGATAGCTACAAGGGGGTAACCCCCAAAGCCTCAGAATACCACCCCCAAGCCATGCATTCAAAATGTTTTACAAAATAAACTTATCACCTTCAAAATACCCTGCATTACACTTCATACATTTGTCAAATCTGTGATTCTATTCTTGGAAACAGTTTTCAAACTCATCCATGCTTGGATGGCTGATAGCGCCTCCCTCGGTTTTTTCTTCACCTCTTCTATGTTATCAAATCATTTGTGGAAACAAAAGGAAGCCACACAAAGTGAAGTTAGAATGAGTGAGGTGCATGGGACAAGAAAGGCATGCTGCTTTTTGCCTTTGCACTGGTGCACTGAGATAGCCGTGTGAGCAGGTACATTTGCATAGTGGCAAAGTTGGTACCTCGTCTGTCACAAATCAGGCCTCTTTTTGGTCACACATTGTTACACAATCTTTTCAGAACCTCTAAAGAGAAAGCTTGAGTAACTGTCCGACCTGATTAACGGTGGAATGGATTCTAAATGCACTACAGGTCTACATTTTCGTCCATTCAGGAAGTTGACAGATGTCCAGGATGAGGTTTGTCATCAATCAACATTTCACCTCTTTTGAAATGAGAAAACCACCATACATGTGAGATTTTTCCATAACTCTGTCCTTATGAGTTGTGTTCCACATCACAACAGTTTCTGTGGCATTTTTCCTGACCGAAAAACAAAATTTCTGAGCCACACACTGTTCTCTGAAATCACCACAAAAAAAGAGGGGGGAGTGAAATGGCTTTGACGAAAAAATTCACAATGACAAGAGAGAATCTTCCCAGGAGGCATCGCTAACAGGTGCGCTAGCTCAGACCAAGATGCGCGAAATGCGTCCTACAACATCTCTGCTCTGCCCAGTGCAATTTGGTGTAGTCCCTCATATGTGGTTCATCAGTGCCATCCAGCAGCCTGTATCATCAGCCTGTCGTCATCCATTCCATGTGGTCCTTCTGCGAGAGACTGACCGGGTATCATGCAGGTGGGTTTGGGGTCTCTCCTACATCGATGCCCCTTCACAGTGATTAGGTTGGAAATTTTTGAACTTCTGTTACCTCTTCCCATGGACACCTCATGATGCTTCTTCCATTTGGACTTTGTAGATGGTTGCTTGTCTATCTTCGAGAGCCATAAACTATCAGCTTTCTTCTTGAAGTCTTTGTTGATGCACATTAGTGTCTTATTTTTTGAAGGTCCCAGGCACCTATTTTGTCTCCTGTGGCATGTGTGTTTTTCCTTATGTTTGGTATTGTGTTTATGCCATATATTAGGGCCCATAAGCTTGTCGCGATTTTTTCCATTGATGAGCTTTGTAGTTCTAGGGTTTCTACCCATAGGTTTTTAAGCCGTCTTGAGTTCCTTTTTAGATATGAAATGAAGTAAGGGTCTATTTCGTTCTTCTGCAAATAAAAATTCAATTTTGCAAACACTATTTGTTTAAGAGCTTCTTTCTTACTCTTCAATGTGTTGGGTCCTTTTTTTTTAAAAAAAATAGCTATCTGTAGGTGGATGGGGGAAGTGAGAAACCTCCAACTTTTTTCTTCTTTAGTAGTGCTTTGCTTATCCTCATTCTTCTTCTTTCCCATTGAAAGTTGGTGATCAGTGTTTATATCTCCTTAAATTATAATGCTGAGATAGAGATGAGAATTTCATTTGATACCTATATTTCTGAGAAAGGAGGTAATATGATTGAAAACCCACTGCCTTTGAGTAGATTCTGACCCATAATAACCTGAAATGATGAAGTGAAATTGCTTCCTTCATAGCTCGCTGGGACTATAAATCTTTATGCAAGCAGACAGATTCTTATTTCTCCCTAAGAGAATATGGATATATATATATATGGAGTCTTCCCTCCTATAGCCAATGTGCTCCCTTTATGTTATAAAATTTGCCCAAAGTTGAGAAGGAGAATAAAAAGGGTGAAGCATATTTTCAGGAAAAGAGAACTACAGAGGGAGGAAGGTTGCCTGAACCTGGTAGAAGGGCCTCAATGGTCTTGGAAACCAACTTTCTCTCATTAATGTAAGAGAGAAGTAGGCAACAGTCTTTATTGACTGCAGACTATGTAGTCGACACTAATCCAGAAGGTGAGGTACATCAGTGATCTCAAAGGACAAACATCCCAGCCTTTGGGAAATAATCTAGTTGGGGAGTAGACATTTAAAATAAAAAGTCAACACTTACTAGTAAATGAAATAAAATGTAAGAAGATCATAAGCTCTGTGGGAAAAAAACAGATTAGGGTAAAAGGCAAGAGATATTGGTGCAGGATGGAGAGTTGTGAATTAATTTTTTACATAAGACACTCGTAGAAACCTTTGTGTCAGGAGTCCATTTCAAAATGTGCGTTTAAGCTTGATGGCCCATTAGAAAGACTCACAGACTCTCAAGTAGAATCCAGAAAAACCCAGGTACACACTTCCAAGTGTCTGTTTTCAGTGACGTCACCCTTGGTTTTTCTAGTAACAATATGTGATAGCAGGTGGGAAGTTTTGTCTACTCGGGAAGACCAGCTGGCCTTGGTGTTCCAGGAGCACTTGGGGTCAACTCTTTGAGTCCATCATCCTCTCTGCAGGAGAAGATGAGACTCTCTGCTTCTGTAAAGATTGAGTCTCACAAAGTTAAAGGGGCAATTCTCACTACATGCTTGCAATGGGTCAGGATCAACTTGATTGAAAGAATCAATGACTCTCATAACAGACTTCAGCTACTTAAACGTTAGTCAAAAACAAACAAAAAAAATGAAACCTGGTCTCCACAACATACACTATGTCGTCAGCATAGACTTCCTTGTCACAATGACACTTACACAGCCCAAAGTATCAGAAACACAAAAATACTTTTATTAGGCAGAATTTCCAATGGTGTGAGTGATTTCCCAAGAAATAACCTGAAGACACACCTTTCTTTGGAATGTGCCATGTTGTAATAATAGCCCAATAATCCAAACATACTGAGTTTGCCATTTCCTGTACACCCTCATTTATCTCCAAAACATAAGGATGTAATGGAATGTTCCATATGGCCAATGTGGTGCAGGGAGAACAATCTAATAGAGGGGGTAGCCTGCGTAAGGACTGTGAGGCATGTGTGAGCCAGAGATGTTAATGACAATTTTGCGTATATAAAGTACTGGAATAGAAATAGGAGAGAGAAATAGTGGAGTAGTTATGTGGCACAGGGGAAGAGGTATGAGGAAATAGAAGGTGCTGAGAATGATCTTGGAGAGCAGGTATACCAGCAAGGTTGAAGGAACTATGAGGTCGTGATGAGGAGGAAGGGAGGTTTAGAAAGAGATGATAAGGGAGAGATAGGAACACCCTGTGTTCAAACACTGGAGTGTCTGGATTAGAATTTAAGCTGTCATTGGTGGACTAGTTCGAAATGACAACAGAGTCAAGCATGGCCTTGGTAATGCATTACTGAAAATGACCTCACGTAGGCTAATATAGGTACGGTCCATATACAGGTAAGCCATGTCACAAATGGAATGTTCTGTAAGGGAGTTCAGATTATATTGAATATTATGGGGAATGGGTTGAGCTGGGAGCAGCTTGCTACAGAGCAAAGGGAAATTATACTTATCCACACACAGATGATGTTGCTGTTATTGTTTCTCAGTATCCTTGAGTTGGTTCCGTGGGCAACAATAGAAAGCATTGCTCAATCCTGTGCCAGCCAAACAATTGTTCTGCTTGAGCTCATCATGGCAGTCACTGTGCCAAAGGGTCTAATTGGGGGCCTTCCTCTTTTCCACAGGCCTCCACTTTACCAAGCATGATGTTCTTTTCCAGGGACTGGTCTCTCTTTATAACAGGTTTGCAGGGAGATGAAGACTCCCCGTCCTCATTCTCGCACCTCCTGTATTCTGCTTGTACTTCCTCCAAGAAAGTTTTGTTTCTTCTTCTGGCAGTCCATGGCCCTTTGGATATTCTTTACTTATAGCATAATTCAAATGAAATAACTCTTCTCTGGCCTCCGATATTCATTGTCCAGCTCAATGCATACGAGGCAGATAAAAACACCCTGACTTGGATCGGCTGCACCTGATTCCTCAAAGTGTCAACTTTACTCTTTAATAGTTTAAACTGGGATGGCTCCTCAAATCTTCCCCCTGCCTACCTCATTTCATTTCTTGACTACTGCTTTCATGAGTGTTGACTGTAGATCCAAGTAAAACGAAACCCTTGGATCATTTCAATCATTTCTCCGTGTTTCATGATCTTGTTCCGGGTCCACTTGTGGGGAGTCTTGCTTCATTTACATTGAATTGCCATCCATACTGAACCCTGTAGTCTTTGATCAAATGATAAAAACTCTAAACACGCACCACCAGTGAACAGATTACGGCTTCCAGTGACCTTACACGACAGAGCAGGACTGCCCTTGCGGATTTTGGAGACTGTCGCTCTTTATAGCAGTGAAAAGCCCTATCTGGAGACTTCAAACTGCTGACATTTTGGCTAGCAATCCAACTGTAATCCACCAGGCCACCAAGGATATAAATGATAGAGACCTTAACTACCTAACTGGCATATCCATTTCCCATATAAAAAGGGAATTGTTTGGTTTTTGTCTAACAACCTGAATGTTGTCTACAATTATGTGTTAGTCTGGGTAGGCTAGAGGAACAAATTTCATAGACACGCATATAGATATAAGGAAAGGGTTTATATACAAAAGGAATGTGACACTGAGACAGCATCCCAGCCCAGTCCAGTTCAAAGTCATGAGCCTGATATTAACCCATATGCCTGAAATCAGTCTACAAAATCTCCTTCCGACTCACAAAGTCACAGGTCAGTGGGTGCAGAATTCCAGTGCTGGCAGGGGTCTCCCCATGGCTCTTCACTTCCAGGGCTCAGGGTCCATCAACAGCATGCCGCTCTAGCTTCAGAGGTCTGGCTCCATCAGGGCAAAGCTGTGTGGTCTCTCTGCCAGCTCCTGCAGTGTCTCAGACGCTGCCATCTTGTCTTGTCCATGACTCATCGCCTCTGAGACTAACTCCCAACAACTGGGGAAGATAGATCCTCATCTTCACGAGGGAAATATCACGAGATTTCCCAGGAGTCTCAGGAGAAAGTCATGCCCACATAGAGGCCTCATTGGCTACTCAATGGCTATCTCCAGATTAACAGGCTAGACTCCACCCCTACATCTCAATCATAAAATTAACATAAGCACATGACCTCCACAAGTTATGTCACAAAAAGTCTAAATTGTTTAAAGATATACCTAAAGTTAATATAACAGAATAGATTTGTTGTGTGTAGAAACAATCTTAGGAACCCTGGTAGCATAGTGGTTAAGTGTTGGACTGCTAAATACAAGGTCAGAAGTTCAAAACCCCCAGCTGTTCCTCAGGAGAAAGATAAACTATTCTAGTCCTAGGAAGAGTTACACTCTCAGAAACCCAGGGGGGCACTCGACCCTCTCTTCATGAGTCATTATGAGTTGGCATTGACTTGATGGCAGTGAGTTTTAGGTGAGAAATAATCTTATATGGGCAGCCACCCAAAGAGGTCTAGAAGACTTTGGAAAGAAGGGTATGAGAGAGGATTATATAGGTCATTGTCATGTTAATTTCTCAAAAAGAGAGCATCAAAGTCCATGTTAGGTTAAAGAAACTTTCACCAAAAACATGTCATGCCTCATCAAACCACCTCTAATCAGACCCTGATTCTGTGAGCTAGCTATTATGGCAGTGACATAATCTGTTGTCAATTTGATAGGACGATAAGTGAAGGGGTGGAACCTCGTCTGTCAATCAGGTCCTTGATGCAGCCAGAGCCCTAGGAGATGGATGAGCCTTCTGGAGGCCCCTGCCAGTACTGAGATGCTTACACCACCACTGGACCCACAAGACTTCCCACCCACAGGCCTATTATCTTCCTGCATTCTGTATCATTGTGATTCGTGAGTCTGAAGAGGACTTTATAGATTGGTATTGGACAGATGGGATAGGATAGGACTTGACCTGGACTGGGCTGGGATGTTTTCTCGATATTCAATTGCACTTGTATATAAAACTAATTCCTATAAACATAGGAGTGTCTATGAATTTGTTTCTCCAGTCAACCAGATTATCATAGCTATATATAGTTAATTTTTA
>PVJH01009056.1:0-81482 GCA_004026705.1 Nesogale talazaci | reverse complement strand
TAAGAAATAAACAGTTAACTAATCTATAAAACAGTACAAACGACTGGTGCAACTCACTTGTGTGAGACAACTAGTACATTGGCAGTCTATTGAGTCTTGAGGGCCACTGAGTAGTCCTCTGTAGAGCAATTCAGGCTATCTGGCCACAAGCAGCAAACAGCAAAGCAGGTCACCAACAATCAGACAGATGACAATGTCCAGCAATCCCGGGCTCAAGAGATGTATATTCCAGGAGCATGGCAAAGCAGGGGCTTGAAGGAACCTCAACTCACAGCACCACAGTCCAGGGATTAGGTGTTCCTCGGGTAGTGTATCTTAGAGATGGAGCCACAAGACAAAGGAGGCAGCCAGCTGGTCCAAAGATCCAGGAGCAAGAGCACCTGGGCAGGATTCATGGAGCCATTTACATCTCTGCCCGTCAAATGATCTTATGTGTGTTCATTGGCCATGTTGTTACAACAAACCTATCTCTTTTCTTTGGCCATATTGGCATAACAAGCCTACCTTCATGTCGTTCTTAGTTTGTCATATTATGAAAGTTTTCTTATCATCTGTCCATCATGGGTCATGCTACTGGCATTTGAAATGTTGGCAGCAAGCTTCCAGTGCCACAGCAACACAAAAAAGCATCACAACGCCACAAACTGACCCACAAATAGTACTTTACACTAATAAAAATGTAAGTTTTAGCATGGTAGGATTTGATGTAATAATCTGACATATGTGGCAAGAATTTTTTTGATATGAACAAGAGCTGTTTAAATGCTTTTAAGTAGATTTCGCATGATTGTATGGAAATATATCCAGTGTTTATGCATTTGTTAGCCCCATATTTAGGTGAAAAAGAAATGAGACAGATGTAGACAGATGTAGGTTACTGAAATGTAATGAACAGGTCCCAGAAATAACTAATGAAAGTTTTTACAAGGAACTTTCTCAACAATCTTGTCTGCACATGTCTAGCTTTAAAATATCCAGCATTTTCTCTTTCCCATTGTATCCATTTTACAACCTAGGAACTTTTTGCAGTTCTACTCTGTACCATGGGGTCACTAAGAGTCGAAACAGACCCAACAATATCTTTAAATCGCAGTAAGCAGCAACCACCTTCCTAAGAGCCCAGTACCAGAGTTGAGGGTGCGGCCTGTTCAAGCAGAAGTCGGGGTGCTAGAATGGTTAAAGTACTGCTCCCCAAAATTTACACTTGGACTTCACCCACGATTTAGCAAGAGAAAGATAAATAGCTGTCAGTTTCCACGATGGAGGTCACTCTTGCAAGCTCTACTGACAACTTTTGTTCTCTCCTATCAAGTTTCTGTGAGTTGGAATTGACTTCATAACTATGTTTTGAAATTTTGTTAAGCAATTAATGATGATAAAAATTATAAAAGCATAGCTAGAAGTTTACACATTACAGTAGAATTGAGACTAAAATTTTTAATAAAGCATCAAATCTGTCTTCATAAAGGGAGACTGTTGGTTTTACTATGAGATTATAGAAATAATAATTTTTAAAAAATGGTTGTTGAGGGATTTGTTAAAATCCTGGGTCCCAGTTTTTAGTGAATTCATCTTGAACCTCCTGAAGCAGACACTGCAAATTTTTACATTCTAATGAGTGAACTAAAAATATATATATTTCAAAGCAAATAGCACTCATAAATTACATTTATGACACATGAGGTTGCTGACTGCTGTGCAGGGCGCACAGAGTAATGGTGCTAATATGCACTCTAGCCTGATTTTCTCCGTTCCCAACATGCTCTAATTCCACACTACAAATCTTTAAATGGCAGTTATATTTTAATTAATGTGATTATGTACTACCATTAGCAAACCCTCCCCCAGAACATTTCTCCTGCCAGGCCCATGAATGCCAGTAAACCATTAACATAAAAGGGCTGTTTGCTTATTAAATTCATCTACACAAATAGGCAAGGGTTGCAATTGTTGATTTGCCACTGAAAGAAGAGAATGAGAAGGAGTTGCTCAGCGCCTGGCAGCTGCAATTATCTGGTGTAATTAAGTCTAATTTATAAACCCCCCCTCAAATGAGAAAGTAACAATTTTTGTTAATTAACAAGAGCATTTGTAAAGCTCGTTAACTCCATCATTCACAGTCTGCATGGAAAAATGGGAGCATATGGCTATTATGATGGGACATGTTGCATATGTGTATTTGTGCATTAATCTGTTTGGAAGGTCTAATGATTGAAATGGGAGGTAGAAATGGATGTTATATTACTGAGAAAGAAGATCTACTGTTTTCATTTATCTTTACATCAATGTGAGTGCTTTGTCATTATCTTCTGCATACGGTTTCATTACTCTGATACAGCACTCTGCATTGCCTCATGCCATCATGCCCATAAGCCTGCAGGGTACAAGAGCACTTATCTTTCCTGATGACTGTTGAATCATTTAAAACAAGTTATTAGTGAAACAATTAAAATGATATTGGTTCACAATTGTATTTATAGCTGGCAGGCATAATGAAACATTCTGAATAGCAGTCGGGGGTTCTCAGAATGGATGGAAAATGCTGTTAATCAGAGACAAGAGAAACCTCTAAAGAAAACCTAAATTGCAAGAATCCATTAATTGTATTGGAGCATTTCATTTAATTGAGAACAAAGGGAAGGTAAAAATCATATTATCAATGTTTTATGAACATGAAGAAATAGGAAAATTACTATGTCATTTGTCACATATCTTCTGTTGGAAATGAAAATGAAAATGGCAGTATTTAACTTTAACCAGAGCAGGCCAAATGCATCTTATTGTTACATATTTTTTGTTTCAGGGGGAATCTCACAAGAAAACAGAGTAAAATGAAATAAGATAATTAATTAATTAATATGAGGAGTATGTGGGAGAGAACCTTTCTTGTGCAGGGGAAAATTCTAATCAGGTGTATGCATTGTTCAACGGTTATAAAAGAGAATAAGGATTAGTCCTGCTCAGTTCCATTTATGAATCTTAAACACTATTGCGACCAGATTATCTATGAGAAGTCGCTAAGTCTATTAGTCTTTCTCAACTTTGGTGGTCATGGCCACTGGGAGTTCAGAAAGAAAGCCAGATGAATAGTAACCATTTGCTTTCATAGAAACGGATTTGTCCTGGATGTACTTTCACTGGAATTGAGACTGGAAGTAGTTGTATCACATTGTGTGTGTGTTTGTGTGTTGGAGGCAGGTTGAGGGGGTGGGAATGTGTCCATAGACAGAAGAGCGAAGTAGAGTATGGCAGCATGGAGAAGGGATGGATTGGGAGGCACTTCCTAAGAAGCTATCTGTTTAGGAACTCAAGGTTTCTCCAGAGAGAAGTTAGTCCATTCTGACAATGGACTGGTCTCCAGTTGAAGTCAAAATATTAGCTCACACCTTTAAACGGGAAAAATACAAAGAAGGTGTGAACACGGTAAATATAGCACTCATTATCGATCTATTCAAAACGTCCTTGTGAAGTAGTGGTTACATGTTCTGCTTTGATCTGCATGGCCAGAAGTTCAAAGCCATCAGTTGTTTTGCGGGCTTCCTACTCCAGCACAGTCCCAGAAATTCACAAGGACAGTCCTACTTAATGGGATCACTATGAGTCACTGTCCACTCACTGACAACAAGCTGTTTATTATAAAAATGAATCCGATCACTTTGATAGCCATTTTTCTGTCAGTTTTTCATACTAAGGTGGCTTGTATGTTGCTGTGATGCAGGGAGGAATGTTGTAACAGGCATTTCAAAAGCCAGCAGGGTCACCCAAAGTGAATTGGTTTCAGTAGAGCTACCAGACTAAGAACAAACAAAGAAAGAGGACTTGAATCCAAATGGCAATTGTGTGAAATAGGATGCCACAGAAAGAGAAGAGCTCACATTTTTCCCTAATGGAAAAATATAAATGCGATGAAATTTCTAATAGAAAAGTATGTTACAAATTTAGATAATCTAAACCTGTTCAAATGATTATGTCATAAAAATCATTGTCAATTTAAGGTTGTTAGGGAGATCTTAGTGAACTAGACTATAATATTAATAGCCAATGATTGTTAAGTTCTTGATGCCTATAAAGCAGTGCTCTAAATTCATGAATCAGCTTATTTAAAACTCCTAACAGTCTTCAAAACAACTTTAGGATAGATACAGTAACATCATTATTTTTGTAGCTACACAAATAAAGACACAAACGTTTATGTAACTCCAATTCGTGAGAATAAGGGTGGATTTCCGTGTCAACCTATTCCCCAAAACCAAATAAACCAGAAAGTACTTCCCTCAAGCCCTCCTGAACTCATGACAATTCAATAGTACAGAGAAGAGAAACCTTCTCTCTGGGGTTTCTGAGTCTGTAAGTCTGTAGAGAGGCAGAAAGCCTCATCTTTCTCTGAAAGAATAGCTGGTGAATTTGAACTGGTGAAGTTGCAGTTAGCATGTCAACACGTAATCCACTATACCACCAGGGTTTCTTGTCAAATCATAAACCATTCAACTAACAAGTTGAAATTAGGTATTGTCTGTATTCACTTACCCTTTTTCAGTGTGAAATACATTTTTCCTCTTGTTAAGTCCCCAGGTCAATTGCCTACAATTGTTTTCCTCGATGTGAAAGTATAAGCCCATTCTAAAACTGAATTTTTTAAATATAAAGTTGTTTTAATTTAATTTTAATAAGTCAAACAGCTAAAATAACATTTGACTGATTGCAAACTTCTAGTTGCTGACTTTTGGTGTTGGTGTGAAGTGGTCCTTAGCGGGGAGAATATTACAAAAGACACAGTAGGAAAAAAGTTAACCTTCAGAAGTTTTCTCATTCTGGCTTTATTCTTTTCCTATCCTCCACCTGAGCAGGTAGAGCGTCCTTCAGTATAAGGAATGACGGTGCAATCGGTTGCTAAAAAGAGAGAAATTTGAGTCCAATCAGGGCCACTTCTGAAGACAATGTCCGGTTCTCTGGTTCTGAAGAACAGCCATTGTAAACCTTAAGAGCAGAGTTCACTTTTACACACAAAGGGTCACTGTGGCTGTCATGTGCTTATGTTAATTTCATGGTTGGAATGTAGGGGTAGAGTCAGGTCTGTCAATCTGGAGATAGACATTGAGTAGCCAATGAGGCCTCCGTGTGGGCATGGCTTTCTCCTGAGACTTTTGGGAAATCTCGCGATATTTCCCTTGTGAAGATGAGAAGCTATCTTCCCCAGTTGCTGGGAGTTAGTTTCAGAGATAATCACAAACAAAACAAAATGGCAGCTTCTGAGGAGCCAGAGGCTTTGCCCTGATGGAGCCAGGGCTCTGAAGCTGTAGATGCCATGTGGAGACCCCTGCCAGTAATGAATTGCTTCTGCCACCACTGGGTGCTGCTGATAAACCCTGAATCCTGGAAGCAAGGAGCCATGGGGAGACCTCTGCCAGCACTGGGATTCTGTACCCACTGACCTGTGACTTCATGGGCTGGAAGGAGACATTATAGATTGGTTTCGGGCATATGGGTTATTATAGGACTTATGACTTTGAACTGGACTGGGTTGGGATGCTTTCTCAGTGTTCCATTCCTTTTGTATATAAACCCTTTCCTTATATCCATATGCGTGTCTATGAAATTTGTTCCTCTAAGTCTATCCGGACTAATACAGTCACCTTGAGTCTATTCAACTTGACAGGAATTAATTAGTCTCCTACCACTATTCCAGTTCATGGGCATGATGAAAACTATGCAGCATTACTATAACTGATGCCTGTTCATTCTGTCAGATTTGAATTGCTTCCTTAGTTTTGAAAGTCTGCCTAAAATATCACAAGTTGCTCTTGATTGCCTAAAATATTTAACTTAATATTGTGTTTTTGATTTTGTAAAGAGCAACTCATGGTACTAAATAATAAGGATGGGATCAAAACATTTTTAATGATCTCATACAGGTTATTTTTCATTTTGTCCTAAAGCACAGAAACATATTATTATCATTCCTTAGTTAGGTTTTCCATAAACAATTTGAATATATGTATTACTTTGTGCATGAGAAAGCCATAATGTTATTTCACACTTTAGTTACATACACAATCAGTGTGTAAACATTAATGGCTATTTTACTGGGTGAATAAAAGAAAATAAAGCTAAATATGACTATTCTGGCTAACTATATTGCAGCTCTACTTCGATTAGAAGTAGGATGGATCTACCATATGAAGAAAGAAAAATGGAGTTACATTTGAGTTTCTTATTCATGTGTATTATTTAATTAAAATTTGGCATATGCAAAAATTACACACGCACAAAGTTTTCATAGTATGCATTACCCCAGGAGGCAAGCTTTTAGCAACTCAGCTTGCTGAGGACGCCCTGGAAGGGAAGGTTCTCTCTGATCACAGTGAATTTTTTCATGAAAGCAACTTTGCTTGAACCTCATTTTCTGTGATGTCCAATTTAGGAAAACAGCATGCAGTGAGCTGTAACATTTTATTTCTGCTGAATTGTGATGTTGAGTCCAGCTCACAGGGACATCATTGTGGGGACAGTGCAAGTGCACAAGTGGTTTTTGCGTTTTGAAAAAGGGGAGATTGATGACAAAAAAATCTTTCTGGAAGTCTTTTAACTTCCCAAATGAATGGCAATGTTGACTGGTGCACTTGCAGTTCGTTCCATCAGGTCGGACTGTTAATAGAGCTTTCTATTTATAGGTTCTGAAAAGATTGTATAATAGTGTGAGACAAAGAAGGCCTGATTTATGGCAGATAGGGGACTGGTTTTGCCACCAGAAAAGTGCACTGGCTCATGCAGCCATTCAGTGTGCCAGATTTAGGCCAAAACAGCATGCCTCTCTTGTCCCATGCACTTAATTCACCTGGCGTCTGTCCTTGAGCCCTTTTTCTGTTTCTGAGAATAAAGAGGGTCAGGAAGGGACAGTGATTTGATGACACAGAGGAGGTGATGGAGAAAACTAGGGAGATGCTGTCTGCCATCCACACAGATGAGTTTGAAAAATGCTTCCAGGAATGGAACCACAGATTTGGCAAATGAATTCAGTATAATGGAGAGTACTTCAAAGGTGATAAAGCTGTTTTATAAATAATAATAATAATAATAATAAAATATACACCTTTAGAAAATAATTCCCACCTCTTTGGTGTCCTCCCTTGTATGGTTGTATGTTTGTTTGTGTCCCTCTTCAAATGAGTACAGTACTCAGAGAATCACGACAAATCATTTAATAATTTAATGATAAAAGTAAGACTTACTTTGAACATTTGAAAGGAAGGAAATGATTTTTTTTATTTTTTGTTTTTGTTAATCATAATATAGATGTTTAAAACTGGGATATGGTATTCTAATAATTGCTAAATCTACTGTTAGGAATATTTTGGTTAATAGTGGAAAATTACTTCCAGGGCCACTTTACAAGCACAGCAGCTATTTGCTTCTCCTGAGCTACAGCTGGTAATTTCAAACAACTGATCTTGTGGTTAGCAGCCCACTATGTAACCCAGTGTGCCACCAAGTCTCCATTCTAATGTTCATGGAAGGTGTCATCAAGTTGGCTCAGACCCAGAGTGACCCTGCGCCGTCCTCCCTAGTGTTTCTATACCTGTGCTCAGTGATGCATCCACTGTGCCGAACCATCTCCTGGAGGGGCTGATCCTCTTCCATGGCCCCTTCTTATGACCAAGTATGTTGTCCTTTGCGAAGGATGGTCTCTGCAGGCAATATATCCAGAGTAGTTCAGATGCAGTCTTGCCATGCTGGCTCTTCTAACAAGGTCAAGGTGTCCTTCTAGCAGTCGATGGGGTATTCAATGTTCTGCTTCAGCGTCACAAACCACAATTCAAATGCTATGAGTTCTTACCCTATGACTTCTTGCTTTTGGTTTCACGTGTCTCTAAGACCAAAAACAAATAAACAAACAAAGCAGAAACTGCACCAACCACCCTTTTTAATGGGTACAATTCATTTCATTTGTGTCTTTGCTGTTGTTGTTTTGCTTTCAGTCAGATATCGGGTGGTGATCCCTGCTTTGAGAAAAGTCTGTGTAATTTTTTTGGAGAATTCACATGCTACCAAAACAGTTCATTTCTGAGTGGAACATTTTATTTGGCAAAATTTCCTTAATAAAGTTGACTTGTTTCAAAAATGTTTTTTTTATTGCAGTTAATTTCGGGATGTCTTATGTCACTGTCATCGTTGGTCTCCACCAAAATTCTGGACTCTCAAATGATTTCCTGCCTCATATCGTCTTCTCAGGTCCATCAGTCCTTAGCCCTGATTCTGTCTTCAGATCTCCTCCCATTCCAAGGAGTCTTATAACATTTTATATGCTCGTAATAGTACATCGATACTCCTTCTCCAAGTGTATACCAGAACATCGAATGATTGGAAAGACCATCTCCAACCGGTACTTGCCAACCTTCTCCAAAACTGTGCTATTCCCTCATTGCTACTGCGCCCTGGGACAAAACTTTCCATATCGCTTGTCCACCCTAGAGGACATAGTCATGATTCTTCATTTTTTACCTTCCCTGATTGCTCCACCCCCTGCCTATGCCTTGTGTTCACAGAAGCACAACTGACACACATTACAGTCATGCATTCCTGTCGTATCTTGTAACGAGTATCTGATCACACTATGGGACCTCAAATTTCCTGTTCTTTATCCAAAGCTATTTATCATTCTAGTTCTCTCATGCCTCAGGGATTTTATCTCTACACTCTCTATCTCCCCGTGGGCATTATCCTCTCTGATCTCCAGAGTGAGATGATGGGGGTGGTGGTGTGCTGTTCCTTTTATGGAGTCGGCCTTTGTCTTTGTCTGCCCTGCTGCCTTCAGCCACAGCACACTGGCTCAGTTTCCCTCCTTCACATGCTCATGCATGGGCACCCAGTCACATGTGCATGCACAAATACCACTGCCAAAGCGCCAAAGCTATTCTCCCAAAGCACACATGTCATCGCACTACCACTCTCTAAAATCCCTGTCCACACCTCCTCGTGGCTCCTAGACGAAACTGTTTTTCTTTTTTTTTTTTTTATTTTCTTTTATTTTTTTAGGCATCACTGCCCTCTGGTGGTGGGAGTAAGAGGCCCAGTCTTTGCTCCTGGGAGCCGGAATTGAACCTCCATCCCAGTGGGCCGCAGTCCCGCGCACAACCACTAAGCCACCGGAGCTCAGCCCCGAAACGGACTTTTTCAACTTGTATTTGGAATTCCCCTGTTTCTTGGTCCGATGTATTCGCAGACTCAGGTCTTAACCATGAACTGAAACCTGGCTCTTGGTTTCTCAGGTCTTTAAGACCAAAGGCAAATGAATAAACCTGCAAACCCGAACTACTACCACCGCAAAAGCAGTCAAACCCTTCAATCCAAGCCACTTGCTCTTAAATAGCCTCCAAATCATTTTAAAACCCACGGGCTGCATGGTGGATGTGCTCCCCACTGAGGTTTCCAGGAGGCACTCCCTGGGAGCCCATAAGCAGGGCTGTCTCCAAGGTCCCTGGGAGAAGTCAAAGTGCCCCCTTTGTGTTCCTTGTCAAGCTCTAAACAGTGTGAGCAACCAGCCTGCACGGAGGATTGCTAGGTCGTCTGCATCCTCTGCCTGGAGCCATTTCCTGTCATCTGTCTGTTATCCTCTATCTGGTAACAGCCCTTTCACTCTTTAATGAGTCAATGCATGCTCACCTCCCTCAGGTCTCATTTGTTCACATTTTAACTAAGACTTCTGTCTCCTCAGAAATCATCCCTGTACCTCCAAATTTTAATTAGGGGACATACTTCCACACAATTCTATGTTAACCCAAAGTAACCCATATCGAAGGATGTTATAATTACATATCTGCTTGTTGGTGCTTTCCACTGGACCTCAAGTATTACAAGGTCAGTTCCAATATTTATCTTTTCTACCAATTCTTCTCAGAGGCCAAGTACTACACACTAACAAAAATATGTATCAATAATCTTGTCCACTCCAGTCTTCTCAGATCCAATAGCATGTTTGGATTAGCCTTTGAAGTCTGAAAGGATTCATAAGATTATATGACCTGCTTTTCAAAAACACAAAGTGGGAGAGGTGAATTAAAAAAACTAATTCAAAATAAGGTCAATGAAACAGTTATTTTAAAACAAACAATATCTCTGTCTCTTTTTCACATACACACACTACCACCACCACCACGAGAACATGAAAAGTATCCCAATAAATGACATCAAAGTCCAAAATTCTTTAGAGCAGCAGTTCTCAACCTGTGGGTTGACCCCTCAGGTTCTCAATCTGTGACCCCTTTTTGGGCCAAACAACCCTTTCACAAGGGTTGTCCAATTTATAACAGTAGCAAAATTACAGTTATAAAGTAGTAACAAACATAATTTTATGGGGTGTGTGTCACCACAACATGAGGAACTGTATGAAAGGGTGACTGCATGAGGAAGGTTGGGAGGCACTGTTTGAGAGATGACTTAAGGTTTCCAGACTGAGCAGCACATTGGCTTTGAGCACTGACCCTGAGACACACACCATTTCAGAGTAGGCTCAGGGCATTCTAAAGAGAGCACTATTCATCTTCTTTCACTGCTGGACACCTTGGAAGAGAAAGCTCTGAGAATGCTATGGAGTATGTGAGGTTTCAGAAAATACATAAGAGAAATGCAGGTTATTTCTGTGTATTTTACTTACTGATTTATTTACCTATCTCACTATTTTATTTATTTTCATTAGTCTCAATTATATAGTAGCCATAGAACCAGACATTGGAAAAACAAAGACAAAACCTTGCTTTTGTGCCGGTTTTGTTAGCAAGATTGAGTCAGGAATTTTTGTGCATGGGATGATGTTGAAATAAAATTATTAGTACTAAAAGTAAAGCGATCGAACACTACCTTTAGCCTGCATTTGAGAGATACTGGTGCAGTTATATAGGTTGGATAATGGTCACCAAAAGCCTTTTCTTGCTATGGTGACATGAACTTTCTTAACAGGGTTCTTCTATGCATCACCTTTTGTGATCCATTAAAAATTTAACCTCTATGCCTGAGGATATAGTCCATTTTGGGGGGAGTTCTTTGTTGTGCTAATGACCAAGACCAAGGTGGAATATATTCAGTCTCCATTTTATTAGAGCATGTGAATGGAGTCACCACCCTTTGTCTCCTGGGGGTATAGTCTGCTGAAAGATAAGAAGCATACCTTCTTCAAAGCCATCCCTCTGGATATTAGAGACCTACCTCTGTAGAAGGAAGAGAAAGAATCCTGGGAACATCAAAGATAAAGACCCACCATGGAGACCACTTTCAAGATCCCTACCTAATATGGCAGAAGCCAAGATCAGAAGCCACAGCATGGAGATCATGGGACAAAGCAAAGGGTTGAAACTGACAAGCCCACAACTGTAAAACAGGGAGGTAAAGCTGCTGGCAGGCTTCCTGGCCCATGGAGCAGAGGCAAAGGTACCACATGGCTAAGAGGCTGAAGATCAGACAGAGAAATTTGGCTGCTGACTGAGGAGAGGCACTGTGGTGGACCAATGACTGTTTCCTTACTTCTTGCTGATTCTGGCTGGTGTGATATATGAACTTCCCAAATAAATCCAGCTCACTGATGCTGAGCCAGAGCGACCCTCTAGGACAGAGTAGAACTGCCTCCTGTGGGTTTGTGAGGCTGTAAGGCTCTACAGGGGTAAAAAACCTTACCTTTCCCCTGTGGAATGGCTGGTGACTACTGACCTTGTGGCTTGTAGTCTAATTTGTAACCAGAGCATCTTATCACTACCCGAATAAACCCCTATGAATGGGAATGTTGTTTGTGATTTCTGTGGGATCATAGCAAAGAATCATAGAACCCAGCAGGAGAAGGGAATGTGGAAGGAAGAACCGTTGTTGTTAAGAATAGGTTTTAAAAATCATGAACAGTAAGGCCTGTCTGACATCTGTCTTGTGGCCATAGGCCTTGGGCTGGTGAAGAGTTGGATTCTCCTCTCTTCTGAAGTCAGAAGAGGCCAGATATGCCTTTGAGCTTCATTTACATGTGCCAAGCACACACACACACACACACACACACACACACACACGGTGTTCTTCAAACTTTAAAATCCAGGAGTCAAGATCTTACCACTCTAAGTTGTAAATGAAAACTCTATATTTGTTATGCATATTATCGTCTAGAAAACAAACTAAAAGGAGGTTCACTTATAAGGATTTCTGTATCAAAGGAATTGTCAGTATTCAATTTAGCAATAAAGCTCTCGATGAGGGTAGTAATTAGACATATGAAATCATGCCATTGTGGTTGACAGTCACAAGGAAACCATAATTCACCCCTACAAAGACCAGAATAGAATATCCTTGGTGTTTGCATTTAAAGTGAGTTAAAAGGTAAAGTTCTGACTTGAAGCACCATCAAATTCAGTTTCACTTCAAGTGGACAACAAAACAAAAGCCCACAAAAAAATAGTATTAGTGAAAATGAAAACTCATCCCCTGTCCTCTCTACAGAGACCCTTAAGTCCACAGGTTTCCACAGTGCTGCTCTGTGTGGGGCACCAGGAATTTGAATTATAGACCGAGTCACCAGGTCACAGAGACCTCAGAGAGAATATTCTGTTTTTGATTTAGGAAATGAAAAAGATTTTTTAGACACATGGAAATTACAGTCTCCCATTTTCAGGACAGCCTTTTTGTTTTAGGTATTCTCAAGAAATATGTAATCACTAACAACACCAAAAGGAAAACCTAGCAGAAATATTTCTCAATGCCACAATTCAGAGAAATAACCAAATGTAATTGAAAGCCTTGGATTCATTCCATGAAGGAGATGTTGTCTGTTGAAGATTTTTCACACCACAATGTTCTAGTACTGAAATAATGTGCTTTTATTTCTGGGGCTGATATTGTAATCTGTACATTTCTGGTATAAAATGACTTCAGGCAATTTAAGTATATTTGGTGCTCAAGTACAAAGCAGAGAAGGAAACGTTTGGTATCCCCCAAAGCTCTGCCTGGCTCATGTTTCCCTCTTAGAAGAGAGTATCCCCATCATTGGAGGCTCTGTGAAGGAAATCTTGGGTTTAAAGACTATTCAGCAGTGGGGAGGACGCACAGCCAAACTGAATGACTTCCCAGACCCCAGCGGCATGCTGCACTTCCCGGGATGGTGGACGCTGACACACACTTCTCCTTAAATCATCTCTCCTCTAATATCCTGGCGCCCTTGAAGAGCCTGAGTTGTGCGCCTAAATCCACGCCTGCCTCGGCTGGATTCCGTTCAGCTGGACGAAGTAACTTGTAACAACCACTGGGAACGAACTTTGCTTATGTGGGAAGATCTCCCAGCCACTGCGTTAACTCCAGTGACCTTTTCTCCGACACTTAAGACTGCAAGGGACTTGGCGGTGCAGGAGAAAAGAAGAAACGCTTTTAGAATTTGGCTTGGCAAGGCTGCTCGCTACTACCGAGACCGTATGAACAGCGGGGAGAGGCCAACAGTGATCATAGAAGCATGTTCCTTCTTTGCAGCCCCGATGGCCCACTTCATGATACGCCCTCCTCCTGTTAAAACTTGTCGCATCGTGCTGTCCACCTACGCGCGTGTGCTCCGCTTCCCCAAATCAGTAAGGCGGTTAAACACTTCACTTCGCTATTGACAAGGTTTTCCTCTCCCCAGATGGATGAAGAAAGATGTTTTCATCCAGCTGAAAACTGGATGCGTACTTCTGGTTAGCTAATTGTCAGTGCGGAGACTTCCAAAAGTTCTCATTCCACCCACAGTGAAAAATACAACCAAGTGACTTTAGTGCAAACGTAGCGGAATGACTTTTTTTTCTTGTGGGCACACGGATAGGTCTGGAGCAAGCGCAGTCTCCTTTGGCCCCGCAGAGATGTGCGGCTCCTTCCCATTATACAGCCAGGGGAACTGAGGCAAGTCTGCCCCATGCAAAAGTAATGGTGACAATGCAAAATCTGAGATGGGTTGCTAGCGGCAAGGTCAGTAATTTGAAGTACCGGATGCTGCTTTCCCCTCCTGGAATGAGGGCATTTTGAGACACTCACAAGAGCAGGCCTACTGTGAGTCACCATGGTAGACTGATGCCACTCTGGTCCCCTGTGCGTCCGAATTGACGTGGGGCAGTGAGTTCGGCTTTGTGTTTGCTTGATTGGAATCAACTGCATGGCAGCGGGCTTGTTTGCTTTGTTTTCGACCAGAAGTCCAAAATATTCTTTTCTCAAGGAAGCCTGAAGGCCTAGTGAGTCACGTATTCACCTGCTAACTGCAAGGTCTGCAATTCAAAATCACTATCATGTAGAGAATGCCCTTTATTGGGGACTCTTTAAAAGCCACTGGGTAAAAATTTCAACAACACTTTTAAGAGGTAGATACCATTTTTTCACAGTGATTATATCAGTCCTAAAGATAATCTACTCTTTGTAATCACAAAAGCTTCAGTTGTTTTCTTGAAAGAAAACAATTTCTTTCTCAACACCATTTTTACAAATGAGTGTGGACTATTAAAGAGAATCGGGAGTTATTTTCAGCCTCCAGAAAAAACAACAACAGTAACACATGGCTTTGAAGAAGTGTGCTCCTCTGTGAGTGGGTTTCACAATGGCCTTTCTCTGTGAGATTTAAAACATCTTCCTTTTAAGTAGAGCATGGAAAGGAACTGGGACTTGCGTTCCTGTTAATCTATCACATGGCTCTAGTCATGTGCATCTAATTTGTGCGAGTGAGGTTAAAAATAGAGTACATCGAGTCTAACATATGTATGGTGCAAATCATTTATCATGTGGATGATAGCAGTTTTGATGTCAGTTAAGAAATCTCCAATTAGGATACTACACAATGTCTGTGGGAAAATTTTATATAAGCCAAACATTTGCTACTCCATGCTGAATGAATACAACATCCTTTATATTTCATAGGCAACCCATGGAAAGGGGAACTGGATTCCCAAATGTTGAAGCAGTGCTTTGCTGCAGAAAACATCCTTAATCTTTAATTAGACCTTGCATTTCTGACACATGGCCACTTTCTTAATCATCAACAAGCATGGTGGATTTTACGTGCAAAGGAAATAAAAAGAGAATGCATTCCACCCAGCACAGCAATAAACAGCGGCACGCATATGAAAAGGAAAAAGAATAGATAACATTGCCATTGAAAGTTCTCATGCTGGGTGTGTTCCCCCTATGTAGATGTGGATGATTTGATTTACTTTCCATATCAAACACAATGTCTTTCCTAAGGCAAAATTAGACTAGTGTTTAATGAAAACAGACTGAGCTGCGAGGGTTACTTTTTTTGAAATAAGTTTAATGATTTTTACCTTAGGTCTTGTTATTTGAAATCCTTCATGAAATCAGATGACTGTTAGCAAAGTACTCTGTGTTAGAGGTGAGTTGAACTTTAAAGCTATAATGTCTTAATTGCCAGATGGCAGTACTGAATGCAGCAGGGACAAGTTTAAGAGAGAATAACATTTCAGGATTAATGCCTTAAATGAACAACTCCAAACTTTGTAGACTCAAATGCAATCTATCATGTTGAAGATGGGTAGAGTTGGTATTCAGAGATCCCTCTCACATTTTCTAGGATTTCTTGGCCTTATTAATTCAAATCTTACTCTCAATGCATGCATGTAGCCAAGATAATTACTAGAAGGAGAGATCAAAGCCAGCATATTATAGTCCTATTCCATTTTCTGCTGATGTGAGTGATCTGCTTCTCCTTTGATGTTGTATGCTTCTACAGCTAAAGTACAGAGGATAAAAATACTACACCATGTAATCTGGCATTTATCCCATGAGAGCAGAATTCCAAATTGTGACACATGTCAAGAAGTTGAAAAAAAAAGGAGGGGGGACTTAAAAGAGACCTATGGTTTATAAAGTGACATACTCTGCATTTAAACACCATCAAACATCATTTTCCATTACATATTTAGTCCCTGATATAAAATTCAAAGAATTTTTTGTAACTCTAATAGGAGAAAATAGTTACCATATTTACTAGCAATTACATTAAACGTGTGCCTGAGCCTTCATTCCACCTAATGAGGGCAGTTGAGAGGAAGCAGAAGTACAGACCCACATACACATATATTTGCCTGTGTACATCCATTCACAGATACAGTCAAAACTTCGTGTACCTTGCACATAGAGCCAGCTGGTTTTACTTTACTCTGAACCTTCTATCACCTTGTGCCATGAGGCAGAACTCTGGATTGCTTGTTGATTAGGGAAACAAAGAATTTTGAGTATATAACAGCATAACCACCTTAACATTTTCCCTTATGCTGTTCCTCTGCTGATATTCTATTAGATTCTAAATGTTGTTAGTTTGATTTTACCTTTTCGGACAGTGTCCTGGGTTGAGTGCTTTACTTTTCAGAAATATGTTAAATGTATATCTGTGCATATGAATGTGTGTGCTTGCATGTACATGAACACAGAAATTGCAGTATTAGTTCTAAATTATATTTCCTAGGAAATTAAATTGAATTCTTGACTTTCTGAAGGAAAATACTTGTTTCCAATCATACCTAAGTTACTAGTTCATTCTGGTTCATTCTATTTTAGATTTAGAGCCCGCCAAGGTACCATGATCAGAACTACACTACACACTTTGACGGGATAATGGAAAATTGTTTGGACTTCATGCCTGTCACCAGTAAAGCACAACATTCAATAGACGGAAAATTGTTTTTGATAGAATATGACTTAAGCCACACACTTCACGTCAAATTGAAATAAAAAACTTTTTTTATTTAAAAAATAGTTCTCCACTTTCTCATAAACTATATTTTCAAGGACTTTCAAATGCCAACATGATTATAATGTTGAGAAGCAAAACAAGACCAAATTTATATCTATATCATATTTCTTTGCTTTTGGCTTCTCCATTATTAGGAATTAACTTCTCATAATAGGATAATTATAATTATATCCATTATAATACAGTACAAGTCTTTAAATCTATTTGATTAATTAATATAGAGAAATACCTCTTCTGGTATTTGACAGGTTATAAAACAAAATGGCAATGGAATGCTAAATATGAACAAATATGGTGAAAAGCTATGCTTAGAAATTCAAAACATATATATTTGATATAGATATTTGACAAAAGCATACATTTTTGCATGCAAATATTAGATAATTTGTTTACTTTATCATGATTTGGATGGGAGTTTCAAGAGAAAATTGTTTTCTCATTCAACAATTCTATATAATCTGTTGTGTGACAATGATTTTAGTCCCAAAATCTAATAACTTTTTCCCCTTTTCTTCATTGTCTTTATTGTTTCCTCTCATCACTAGTTTCTATCCCAGCATGCCTTGTAAAATTTATCCCTCACCAAATGCTGTTCTCGGGCCTCATATTGATGATTCTGAGGATTGTCTACCTCTCTGATGTTGTTGTTCATCTTATTGTCCACTGCTGGGCTGAGTTTTGAGTCGCAGGGCTGAGTTCCATTTCAGGGAGAAGAGAATTGAACTCATGGCTGCAGGGATACCAGGATTCTGTGTGAGAGCAGTATGTCTGCTTTTTTGTTCCACATTTTTTTTTCTGCCACCCTCCCCAGGGCTTCATATTTTAATCTGTTTCAGAGTGGTCAGCAGTATTTATTGACCACCATCTACTTCTGGTTTGCAAATAATGGAGTAAATTGTTCACTTTGGAATAATTATTTCCATATGTCTTTATTTTCTTCACTCTTTTTTGGCTGTGAATTTAAAGAGATCAATAGGTGTACCTTAGATAACAATTCAAAGGCTTTTGAGAACCCAATCACCCAAGCAGGATGCAAATATTGTTTTGTAGAACTATTGCCAATCTTGAATGTTGCACAATATTCCCTTGTGCTCATAGCTTCTTTACTCATCCATTCACGGACACTTGGGTAGTTATCGTCTTTGTGACATTGTAAACAACACTGTGAAGAACGTGGGTGTACAGACATCTGTTACTGCCATGGCTCCTATTTCTTTACGATATGTTCCAAGAGTGAGGTTGCTGGTACTTCTAACTACAACTTTTACAAGAAGCATTATGACATTTTCATAGTGTCTGTACCATTGTGCAGTCCCATCCAGCATTGCACATGTGCTCTAATTGCTCCATTCCTTAGCTGCCCCTTGGTTTTGTTGTGTTGTTATTTGTTTGTCGTCTTTGTGCTGCTGTGAATAGTGAAAAGTGCTCTGGTAGTGGAGTGGGCTGCTACACACAAGGTCGGTGGTCCTAACCCACCAGCCACTCATGGAAGACAGAGGAGGTTTTCAGGTCCCATGAAGATCTACTGCCTCTAAAACACACACGGGCAGTTCAAGCCTGCCCTGTTGAATCACTGTGGGTTGGAATCAACTAGATCGCTGTGCATCTGGCTGGAGTTGAGGAATTGAATGGTATCTTAGGGTTATTTTGATTTGGATCCCTCAAATGGTTAATGATCATGGGCATTACTTGCTTTTTTTGGTCACCCAGATGTTTTCTTTGACTTTATCTTCCCATTTTTGAAATTAATTGTCTTATGTAAAGATGTTGATATTCTCTATCCATTTTAAAGATTAGCCTTTTGACTAACACATTGCTGCTAAATTGTCCCTCAGTTTGTAAGTTCTCCTTCTATAGCCTTTGAGTAAAGCCTTTCGATGTGAATACATATTTAATTTTAGGAGTCCCCAATAGACTAACTTTCTTCTGCTGTTTGTTTATTTATATTTGCTAGTGTGTTTGTCATGTTATAATAATAGGTCCCTTAAGTTTGCTACTTTTTCTTTGATGACAGTTATAGATTGTCCACTTAAGCCTTTGATATGCCTTGAGTTAGTTTTGTATAAGGTTAAATCTATCTATCTATCTATCATCTATCTATCTATCTATCTATCTATCTATCTATCTATCTATCATCTATACCTATATATCTATCATCATCATCTATGTCCTTTGGTTCCAGTTCATTCAGAGATATATTTTGATAAAATCATGTGTTTAAACATTCCTTTGCAATCAGTGGATGACTATAGATGAGTTTTCTCACTAACATACTTGGTTAATATCATTATTTTGAATATTATTAGAGTGACTACAAATGAAAATGGATACCTTATACTCTATGGGGAAAAATAATCTTAATATCATGACTTTATAAAAATGTTAGGTTGAGCCCTATTAGCGTAGTGGTTGAGTGTGGGACTGTGGCCCACGGGCTTAGCAGTTCAAATTCAGCAGCAGTTCTCCAGGAGCAAGGCTGAATAGCTCCCATGACCAGCAGAGGGCAGTGATGCCCCCCCAAAAATGTTAACGACACTCAAGTATAAGTCTTCCCAAATCAATGAAGCATACCCACTTTCAAACAAGAGTTTTTGTGTGGAGCAAACATTTTAAGGATGGTCAGCAAGACCTCAGAGACAGATGTCCAGAAAAAGGTAGAAAAATACCATGACATTGAAAAGCAGCAAGATGAGGAATAGAACAAGTTGTCGCCACCAAATGCTTATGCTAAATGCAAATTAGCTGCTCATGCTACAATAAAGAGGTTGCAAAGAAATCAGGCACACTTTAGACACCTAATGGGACAATCTAAATCTGAACATGCTCAGGCCTAGGTCACCTGGACTCAGCTGGAGATCAATCTGGGAACACCAACCCTAGATACTAGGACATTTGTATCACACCAATGCACCTGAACTCAGCCACTAAGATTAGTGAATACCTGCAACCACGCCCACCCAGTCAGTGGGAAAGAGAGGGGATAAATCCTGCAGGTCAGAGTGCAGGATCTCTTCTGTGTGCACATGTAGTATGCAGCAGGCTTTCCCAAGCATTTCTTCCTTTTTCAGTTCAGCCTCTGTTTTTGCTCAGGCACTCCACTTTCTGATCATTCTCTACATGGTTCTTCTGTGCTCCCCTGAAGGGGCCATTTTCACTCTAAACATCCCATGGCCCACCATGGGGCCTTGCACACTTTCCAGAAATAGTGTGTAGGATCTGAAACTGGATTATCTGGACCTCTCTTTTCCCTCATAAAGCTGAATTGGATTTATGCACGTGCTTTTGCCATGTGAATTCGTTCCATGTTGAGAAGCAGAAACCGAGGTGAACCCTCCCAGAAACCTAACAAAATTATCATTGAAGTCATAGCTTCTAAAATTAGGATCTCATATAGCTTACTATTTTTAATTTTAAGCAAACAACTTGGCCTCAGCAAGCTTTCAGTGTGATGGATAGCAAAGTATTTCACAAAGAAAGCTAGCTTTATTATTATTATTATTATTATTATTATTATTATCATCATCATCATCATCATTATCTATAACCCTTTCTCTTACTATCAATTTTAAAACAAGATACAATATCATATAAATGACTTTTATGGAACAAGTCACAATGAGGGAGGAGTCTTGAATCTTTCCATATAACATAGAGAGCCACTTTCAATCAAAACAGTGGCTTCTAAAGAGATTGGCAGTTATTGTTGAATTTAAGGCATAGAGGTCAGGACAAAATGTTATTGTAACTATTTTGAGGGACACCAATGGGATAATCTTGAAACATTGTCTTGAAGTTTACAGAATAATCATGGGAACTTATTAGGAAGACATTGTAAGAACACTGAAAAGGTATTTTTGAGAAAATGAGGGAAATTTATGGTGACCAATCTTCGCCCATCGCAACAGCACATTTGATTTTTTTTTCCTGAAGTTAACCGAGCTGTCCTACAGAAATTCAGTGAGAAACTTAAAGCTATCCTCCCTACAGCTCTTATCTTGTCTCATTAGATTTTGTTCCCAACATTGAAAGGACATTTAAAGGGAACACAATTTGAGCTCATTGAGGAGGCAAAACTACTGTTTTGTTAAATCACAGGGAACAGACTTCTTTGGGGAAGTGTTAGAGAAGTTGACTACAATTTTTAACAGTGTATTGACCAAGATGGAGAATGAATTAGGTTAGTTTTGTTAATTTTTGTTTGGAAAGTTTTTTGTGGTTTTCAGCAATGCTTTCTGATTTGCACTCTTATTTAGTGAGAAGAATCAGACTTATTTTTGTAAGTTGATCTTGTATCCTGGTAGTTTGCTAAATCCCTCTGTTGTAGCCCATAATTTGTTGTTGCTGAGTTTCTGGTATTTCTCTGTATGGGATCATAGCATCTTCTTTGCCAATTTGGCATCTTTTATTTTTCTTTCTTGTTTTATTGCTTTGGGTAAGACTTCCAATAAGAATTAGAATTGTGCTAAAGGGGATTTTTTTTAATTTCCTACTTGCAAGGGTAATATGTTCAGTCTCTCTATCGAGAATGTTTTTGTCCATTGTTTTTGCATTTGTTCCCTCAATTATGTTGAGGGATTTCCCTTCTACTCCTATTTTGCTGGGGGTTTTCTTTGTTTTGTTATGAAGATTGGATTGTGTCAAATGCCATTTCTGAATCATTTGATATGATCATGCAGTGTTTTTCTTAATTATCATTATACGATAGATTGTGTTGCTTTCATAATGGTGAGCCATTATTGTATACCTGGTATACAATTATACATTATTGCATCCCTGGGAGATGCTGACAGGAAGAGGAACAAGAAGAAATGAAATAGAGTCGAGGAAAGAAAATAAATGAAACAATGAAAAGATAAACTTTGTCAAGTAGTTGACATAAAGGCACATAGGCAAGGTGGAGATCCAAAACCACCTGTAAGATGATTGGAGAGCCATGTCCAGGGTGCAGTATAGCACTGACAAAACACAAAACTATCCTCTATAGCTTTAGTATTTCCTCCCCTTATTATTATGGTCTTAGTTTTACCACTGTAAACTTGGGCTATCTGAATATGTTCATTAATATAATTAAGATCATTGGATGCATCAAATCTAAGATAGATAAAGCTTTCAGAAATAGTGGTGGGAGTAATGATTCCTAAGGGTATGAAAGAGGGGACTTGGAGGATGGAAAGGAATAACTGATACCAACAATGCCTATACAACTCCACTTGGGGATGAAGAATAAGGTGGTAGATAAATCGATACATTGGATGGTATAGGAGGTGGAAAATTATATATATATAAATTTATATATATACACATACATATATATAATAACAAGGGTTCCTTGAGGGGAGGGTGAGGGGGTGGGGATATAGAATAGCTGATATCAAAGAGTTCAAGAAGAAATAAAAAGTTTTGATAATGATGGTGACTGCAATTGTACATTTATCCTTAATCTAATTGAGCTATGCATTGTTATAATATCTGTAAGAGCTCCTAATAAAATGCAAATATACATATATAAATATATAGCTTTTCACATTATACTGGTAAAAGAGAATATATTAATACGATATACTAAACTACTTTTTCTACTTGGAAGTTATTTTTTATGACTTTAAAAGAAATCAAACATTTGAGTTGGTTTGTAAAAGTTTCATGGGCTATATTTACTGGTCCTTTTGTAACTTTTAAATCAACAAGAACTGGTTTAGTAGCTATGTTAATTAAATGATAATGAAAACTCTTTAAAGTTTGAACATCAAACATTACAATTGTCCAAATAATAGCATGAAGCAGAATGTAAATGTTATAAGAATTATAAGTGCCTCAGGGGATATAGTATAGGGAGAGACATCTCTTGGATTGAAATGATAACGTTAGAAAAGGTTTTAAATCTGCTGAGGGAATTTCATTAAAATTGTTCTTGTCTGTGAATTCTGTGTAACCCAATTCAATTTAAATTTAAGTTATCATGCTAAATCCATCACATTGTCAGTCTGCCATACAGTGGTGACATGTGTGTTGCTATAAAGTAGGCCATTGCTCTTTCAAATATCAGTTATCTGAGACATCCATGATGGACAGATTTCAGCAAAGCTCCTAGACTTGGATTATGACGAAGGTCCTGGTGATACACTTTTGAAAATGCTTGGCCAGGGAGAACATTACAAGTAGGAGCAGAGGTTATCTGATGAGTGAGACATCAGTGAGTCCCTCAATTTGGAAGGCATACATAATATGATGGTGAACAAGCTGTCTCCTCAAGATAGAATTGACTTTAATGACATTGAGAAAAGTTTGCGGGACATTATTTGCTGATGTGGAATAACTCAAAGTGAGAAGAAATAGCTAAAATTTAATTTAATATTCTGAATATGCAAGTCTTGTATCAAGGAAAATGGGGAGTTATCAAAAATGAAGTGGAACTTCTGAGGATACCAGTCTTAGGTGTTTCTGAGCTGAAATAGAGTGGTATTGACCTATTGAATCAGGCAGCAATATAGTTAACTATGCTGGCAATGACACATTGAAGTGGAATGACATCAGATTTGTTGTCAAAAAGAACTTTTCAAGCCGACAAGATGGCATAGAGCAAGCAGCTGGGAAAGAGGAAAGAGTGGGCTGATCCCTTCTCCCCAAGTCAAGCCCAGGCAATATCATCCAAAAACAGAAAAGCTGCACCTCTCCTCACACATTCATGGGAGGGTGAGTCAATGCTGGGGAGGGTAAAACAGACTGAATCTGCAAAAGAAAAAGAATTTGAGTGAATAAGTGCCCTAATTCCCCTACAACTGAAGGTTAGAAAAGATACAGTCCACATAGGAGTTTCTTCTCAATGAAAGATACTATAAATTGACGTTGGGGCCTGCTCTGTAGGAGCTGCTCAAATAAAGAAGGAAGCCTCAGACATTGTTTTTCTGTAGCTTTTGTGGCCAATTTTTCAGGGAAGGTAGTTGTTTGGTCATTGGTTGACATGTTCTAGAAATCACAAAAGCTAAACTTGACAGTAGAATTTTGGTAGGGAATAATATCCGTCTTTTGTTTGTGATCAATCCCTTCACAGAATAAATTAATACCACATGTGTCAGCCAATCTTGAAACATCAACAGCTATACCTAGTACACAGCTAGTTTCAACAACTCTGATACCAGCTGACCAACAACCAAAGATATATACAAAAATGTCACCAGGTAGTGGAAGGGAAAGTAAGAAAAGAAAAGTGACCCAAATACACACGGATACAGAGAAAAGTTTAGATGAAGGAAAATCATTCAAACTACTTATAAGAGAGTTCAGAAGTATAAGGTTCAGACACTTAGGGCTGAGCCCTGGTGGCGTAGTGGTTGTGTGCGGGACTGCAGCCCACTGGGATGGAGGTTCAATTTCAGCAGTGGGGCTGGGCCTCCTACTCCCACCACTAGAGAGCAGTGATTACCCCCCCCCCCAAAAAAAAAAAAAGGTTCAGACACTTTAAAGAAATGAAGGAAAAAATTGAATGAAAAAAATAACAGAAGAAAAGATATAGTAACTTAGGAAAGCATTGCAAGAACGATTTGAAAAAACAAATGAAAAATTCAGAATAACTAAATAACGCTAAATACAAATACACAAGACAAAAACTGAGAGATTGTGACTTGATAGGACTCTGAACAATCTGAACAATAGTTTTGATGCCATGGAAGCCTGTATCAATGAGATGAAAGGTCAATCTCATGAGATCAAGGTATAAGAAGAATATAAAAAAATAAAATTGGTGAGTGCCAAATAATGTGTTGGGATACTACCAAAAGGAAATCAGGATCAATGAGTCAATATTGACTCAAGTGAATGCATAAGAGTGGGTAGAACTGTCTCTGTGGGTATCCAAGACTTCTCTTTTACCTGCAGAGCAGTTGAGAGCTTTGATCTGTTGACCTTGCAGCTAGCAATGGTTATGAGCTGGGTTGCTAACCACAGGTCAGAAATTCAAAAACACGAGCTGCTCCATGGGACAGAGATGATTTTTCTCTACTCTGATAGAGTTGCCATCTTAGAAATGTACCTTTTTCAAAGGGTCACCATGAGTTGGAATTGACCTGATGACAGGGAGTTGAGTTTATCAAAAGGAACAACTTGTGTTTGATCAACACACTAGAACAGAAAGAAGAGAAAACTAACCACATAGAACATAGTTCAAAAACTCTAGAAAAAAAATCCCTAAAATCATGACAGAATAGAAAATATTCAAGAATGCCAAGTATGATTGATCTAAAAAGAAAATCACCATGCCATATCATAGTTATGATACGATGGGTTGACCAGAGAAACAAAGCCAGGGACACTCATATTTGTAAGAAAGGGATTTATGTCAAGAAGTAATTATAGATCAAGAAAGCATCCCATCCCAGTCCAACTCAAGTTAATAATTTCCGCCTCAAACTCATGCAACCATGTGAAAGGATGCAGAATGCAGGAATATCACAGGCTGGTTGGTGCAAAGTCATGTGAATCCAATTATGGTTGCTCTGGTAACAGTCAGGGTCAGCTAGTAGAAAGGTGAACCTACAGAGAGGGAGGGGGCAGATCTCAGGGTCTTCCTTATGAGGAGGCCTTTCCCGTAATGTGGCATGATCAGGTCGTGATCTGTTTGACAGGATGAATACCACCCCTAGACTTTTACATATCTTCAAGTTGAAATGAAATTCTATAACTACCACAGACTACCCCTTGTCAACTTGACACCTTTACACAACCCTTTAGCCATATATAATTTTTGTTTGTTTTTTTCATATATAATTTTTTAAAATGACAATAGCAAAATCATATTTATGCCTAACAGGATAAACTAAAATGTATATAATGGGAAGTGTGCCAGCCTCATTTGAACATAATATTCTATCAGTGACCAAAACAAAAATATTCTGGGTCCAAAAGTTGCAGTTGTGTAAACACACATTAATATTATAACCCTATCGATATACTCCTCTACCAATGAAAATTTGTAAGTCAGTCATATAATGTTTTTTTTCGCTCTCCCCCTGCTAATTTTAGGTATCCAATATCTATACTGAGCCATCAACCTAGTGCTCTGAGGAAGCAAGCATGTTCTTTGATGTAAAGAATCTTCATTCTACTTGGAACCTTTTGAGTCTGCAACCACAGTCAGTCCATAAAGTCAGCAGCAATATATACCAATTCATGGGCTCAAGATCTTTATCAGATAAAGTTCTGGTCCACTAAGTGTGAGCTGCCTTCCTTAAACTCACAAGGTGCCCTTTCAGCCATGGGTCTCTTCATAAATTCTCACTAGCCTAGTCTCCTTGGCCGAGGTCTGCCATTTGCTCAGGTTACTCACATCTGTTTAATTTCAGTCCACCCAGTCTGGTCTCATCTCTATTCTAGTCCATGAGAACCAAGTCCATGGGTGCCAGTGACCAGACTCAACCAATCTTTCTATTGCCACATTTCTCACATTTCTACAAATGGATATCCACGTGGTCACAGAAGAAACATTTCAGTCTGTCCACAGATTCCCTTTAAAATTCTGATCTAGAGAGGGGAATTCCTTCATGGTTCCACATTTTACCAGCTACAGGAGCAAACCTCCAGTTCAAAACTTTAAATGGTAAACCAGCAGCTCTCAAGGCACGTCTCTTCAAATGTAAAAGTCCAGAGCATTCAAGGCACTGGTGGGGTTCACCTTTTTTCAAGGCATTCTTTGCAGGCATTTCCTAACAACTAATTTACCAGATCCAGTTTAATGCTGACGACATTCACACTTCCTAATACCCATTTCCATCACATATTTTATCAATAACAATTAGTTTTTAAACATCATTATAATCCTAGTATAGTCATATGGATCATAAACACATTCTTAAAATAGTCAAATTCAATCTTTTTTTATTTGAACTATTTCAGTCATTTACAATATGACCAGTGGCCTCTGGCTGCACCACTTTGACTAAGCAACATGACCCAGAGATATTCAAGGGGCAATTTCACCCCCTGAACTCAAAATTTATATTGATCATGTGCACTTTCACCATTCCAGACAGTACTAATCAGACAACTGCTAGAAATCAAAACTTTCATTTCCCATGTCCTTTTGAGCAAACACTATAGCTTTGTCACAGTGGTTATCTATCTTCGTAATGCCAGGACCCTTTAATACAGTTCCGCATGTTATGGTGACCCCCAACCATACAATTATTTTTTGGGTGGGGACATCACTACCCTCAGGTGGTCATAGGAGCTAGCCAGCGCTGCTCCTGAGAGCAGCCACTGCATTTGAACAGACAAGCCCGCGGGCCGCACTCAACCACTTATACCCCCATACACCCTATATACACTCAGCCCCCATAGAATTATTTTTGTTGCAACTTCTTAACTATAATTTTGTTATTGTTATGAATCATTATGAAAATATATGAGATGCAGGATGTGCTTTCATTGTTACAAATTGAACATAATTAAAACATAGTACCGAATCACAAAAACTATATAATTATAAATTGTGAAATATTTATTTCTAATTACAAATAAATGAAATTTTGTCTTGAAGCATGGTGTAGCATGGGTAACAGTCTTCACATCTGGTACATGTATATGGGCATATCTGCATGTGGACAGACTGTTTCGAGATGGATAGAGAAGCGGTGTTTCAGTTCTTAAGCCCATTGGAAATATGAGTTTTCTGATGGCCTTAGGCAACCCCTGTGAAAGGATTATTTTACCACAAAGGAGTCGCAACCCAAAGGATGAGAACCCCAGCTCTATCAAACTTAGACTAACCAAAGAAGAAAATCTACAATAAGACAGATGTCTGACAAGCACTCATTCTCCACCTTCATGATTTTTTTTTCTATTCATTAACTTTAGGAGTTAGTATGTGATCAAAAACTGTTGATTTTCTGCTTCTTGTAACTCACTTTCTCTAACTCATTTTCTTTGGATCGCATCTCTAACAGCTTCTGAATTCGACAAATATTTTATGATAGCATTAACTGCAGGACTGCTTACTTACCCTGCTACTCTTAAATCTGAATTTCTTGTAGATCTAATTATTAAAACATCTATATTCTAGATTATTTATTTCAGTTTTTTTCACTTACTGCAAAATAACTTCCATCTAAGTATGACTTTTACTTTTTTAAAGCGTTGAATTTTGATCACTTAAACCATGTCTCTTCATTGCCATTTGGTTGGTTGTAGCGGTTAGATGTCAAACAGGCAGCATACCCTGTCGTGACCCCACGTACAGCAGAAGGAAGCACTGAGAGGTCTTCTGCCATCCTCACAGTTCTTCCTATGCTCTACCTTCTGCTGCAGCCCTTTTTTATTCACTGACCTTCCATGTTACCAAAAATGATGTCCTCCTCCAGGGACTGGTCTCTCCTCACAACTTGTCCAAATTATGTAAGACAACATCTTCCCATCCTTGTTGCTGGCCTCACTCCATGCAATATAGGCCGGTTTGTCTTTGTAACAGTCCTCGGTACCTTGAATAGTCTTTTCCAGCACCACAATCAAGTGGATTGATTTCCTCTATGATCTTCCTTATTCACTGTGCAACCTTTACATACATGCGATATAGTGGAAAAATACATGGAATGCGTCAGCCATACCCCAGTCATCCTTGATTTTCAAAAGTCAAGAGAGGTGATGTGTAGCAGATTTATTTATGCAGTCCATCTTTTGGGGTTTTTTTTTTTACCACTTTTTCCATGGGCACCAATCATAGATTCAAGCAAGACAAAACAAAATTCCTAACAACTTTAAACTTTTCTCCATTTATCATGATGTACCTATTGGTCTGGTTGTGAGGATTTTGATCTTTGCATTGAATTGTAGTTCATACTGAAAGCTATAATCCTTTATCTTCATCAGCAAATGCTTCATGTATTCCACCCTTTTAGAAAAGTGAGGTTTTTTTTGTCAAATGCAAATCAGAGGTTGTTTGAAAGTCTCCCTTGAATCCTGATGCCACACCCTTCTTCAAATGTGCTTTTACCCTAATAATGCACATTTCTTTACCTGGTAATATTTTCTACTTGGATGTGAATTTGAAATTTTAGAGCTAAAATGACCATCATGGGCCATGAGGGAGAAATGATGTGCTAGCAATATCAGGCAATTAGATTCCAGTTTAACTTGGAATTATGACCTTGAGCTATATATTCCAGAGGAGGTCTCTGCATGATGAAAATGGTTTCTTGATTTATTTTCGGTCAAAAATATGGTACATCAAATCCACGTAAGTGTACCTTGAAAGATAGGTTTGGCAGTCTGCTTCTGAAAGGTCAGAACTTTGAAAAAAAATGGATGGAGCAGTTGGACTCTGAGCACACGAGATCAATGACAACTAATAGAAACAAGAATAAAAACCCCAGAATTTGGTGAAATAGTAAAGAAAAAAATGTCCCTGTGTAGTGCACTCTGATTCTGGATTGATAGTATCTATTATACAATATTCACAAGCAATGAGTTACTTCCTTCTATTGCTGAAGTCAAATCTTATTTCTACTTGTAAAGCATGTGATATTATTTGCAATATGAAATGATTAGAGAGTTAGTTCAGAAATGATCCTGTGACAGCCAGTAGGGTTCTTTCAGTTATCAGTACATCGTAAATTTATTACTCAAGAGAGAATAGTTTATGTTTAGCTAGTAAGCTGTTATGCCACATATACCAGCCTTCCATTTATCTTGCAGAAAGGTAGCTTATTTATTTCTTGTGGTACCCATGAAAGATAAATTTCTTGAAAAGAAGATAAAGGAAACTTTATATTGAAATCTCCAAGAAACTATTCAAGTTAGTTTTAAAGTACATTTTTATGCTTCGCATTATGCATGAACATCTAACTAAATTTCCGTGCCCAGCAAATATTATTATTATTGAGTAGAATCTGCTGGAACATTAACTATGAAATGATATTTTGTAGTTCTTTAAAAATTCAAAACCATCTTACCACACCAAAAACTCTCTGACTCTAGTGATTTCTATCTCTAAAGGACATAGAATTTGAATTTTTCCAAATTGAACTTCTAATTTCTGATCAATATTTGGGATTTTTCACTTTGGTCCTCTTCTTAAGGCCGCCCTTAACACAATAGCACGTTGTCCATATAATTTGGCACTCTTTAAAACTATCTTCCCAAGAAGCTCACTAGAGACAAAGTGGGTGCATAAGCAAATGTAGTAAAGAAAGCAGATGGTGCCTGGCTATCAAAAGATATAGTGACCATGGTCTTAAAGGCTTGTAGTTAAACAAGCAACCAACCGGGGAAACAAATAATCCCATGTGGATGAAGCACACAGCATGTGTGATCATGAGGTATCAATGGGATCAGATATCAGGTATCAAAAGTCCAAAACAATTATATCGATGTGAATGAGAGGACTTGGAAAGGAGACCCAAAGCCCAGCTGTAGAGCAATTGGATATGCCCCTGCAGAAAGGTTTTAAGGAGGGGATGATTCAACCAAGGTGCATTACAGCATGGACAAAACATCCATCATTCTTCTAGTTCCTGAATGCTTTCCCCTCCCTAACTACCATGACCCAGTTATACCTTAAAAATCTGACTAGACTGGAGAACACACATTGTTACATATAAGAGCTCACAACACATGGAATTCAGGAAAGATAAACCCCTCAAGGACAGTAGTGAGGGCAGTGATATCAAGAAGGTAGGCGGATAGTTGAGAGAAAAGAAAGGGGAACCCATTATGATGTGAGATATATAGCACACACCCCAAAGGGTACCAATAACAGAAAAGTGGGTGAAGGGAGGAAATGGACAGTGCAAAATGTGAAATAATAGTAAGAATATATAATTGATCAAGAATCCATGAGCTTGGGAGTGTGGGGGATAAAGGGGAGGGAGAAGGGGAGTTTATTACAAGGTTTCAAGTAGAAAGAAATGTTTTGGAAATGGTGATGGCAATGTATGTAGAAATATATTACATACCACAGATGTATGGGATGCTGTAAGAACTGTAAGAGTCCCCAATAAAATGATTTTTAAAAAATTTTCTTGTATTCCATTTATTTCAGAATGAATTATTATTAAAAGAGGGAAGAAGAAATGCTGCAGTTTGATAATGTCATTTCTATCAAGAATAGCCCTGTTTTAGCTACTAAAATAAATACTCTGGTTTATAAAATTATAGTTAATTAACACTTTTATATTTTAAAAATAATATTGGTGGGTAAAAAATTTGGTTGATGATTATAATATCTAAACTCATGGTGATTTAGAATTTCTGAAGCCCTTTCATAGTCATCACTCCCTTTGGTTTTCATCGTAGTCCTGTGAAGTGGGGTGGACAGGTATTACAATATTACACACGTTTTTCCTTAGATGTGTAGCCTTAGGCTCCTATCCTTTAAACAACTGGATAGCCAGGAGTGACAAAAATAATTTTCCAGTTTCCGGGGCCAGTCATCTTTCTATTTTGCTATAGAATATAAATTAAAATTTAAAATCTCTTGTTAGGAAATAATGATGCTGGTTGCAGATTCTTAAAATAAAAACTATACAGATTTATGCAAAAGTATAGCAAGAGAAAAGGTATAGGAAAGCCAGATTTCGACCTGCTTCACTAGGATACTGTCCTGTATGAGGATGTACTTGAAGGTGGGAGATGAAAGGTATGAGATAAATATTTTAATGAAGTTAGTTTTTCCCGTTACTTGATAGGACTTCTAATGTAAAAATTATTTTACCTTCAAAGAAATTATCAAGTGCCAGCAGTGAAATCTATAATGGGAAAATATAACTCATAATTTTAATCACTTTAACCATTGCTATTACTATAAAAAGCTTATGTACTGTACAGTACATTTTAAGCAAGAGAGGCTATTAATGACTGAATTGAATCTTCCCAAAAGGTATATTGAAATCTTAACTTCTGTACTTGGGTTTGAAAACTGTTTGGAAATAGGGTCTTTGGAGATGCATATTATATGCTAGGTTAATGTGAGATCAACCTAAAGTGGGGTTTGTCCTAATCTTATGTGACTGGTGTTTATAGAAGAGTTCTTCTTAACACACAGATCTTTTCAGAGGAAGGATAGCCATGTGACAACAGATGCTGCACATTTAGAAATGTCATGGGAGGTGGCAGAAAGTAGGAGAGAGTAATGGAAAATATTCTCTTTGAGAAAGACTTAGAAGGAATCAATACAGCTAATAATATGATATGAATATCTTGTCTGTAGAAATAGGCTTTTTTGTGTGTGGCATCACTGCCCTGGTGGGGGTAGGAGCCCAGCCCTGCTTCTAGAGAGCTGCTGCTGGATTTGAACCGTCAGTCCTGTGGGCTGCAGTCCCATACACGACCACTGCGCCACTGTAGGACTATGTAACCATGATGCAATAAATCAATGTTTTTACAAGTCAGCCATTTTGTTAGTATTTTGTTACAATAGGGCTAAACAACAACTGCACCTCTGCATGTCTTTGTTTATAGGTTCCTTTCAAAATAGAAAAATTTATAGTTAACAATTATACGATTTAAAAAAAATAAAAATAATACCCTCACATTAATATTCATATGTCAGAGTACAACTATGCTTTATACAAGATGATCAATTTTTGGAAGTAGTCAGACTTTTCTTTCAAAGAGTCTCTGTCTGGATGTCGACCAACGTGCAAATTTTAGGTTAGCTGCTAAGTGTATTCATTCTTTGTACTATCCTGGGACTCTGATTGTACGATTAGGATCCATTTTTGTTTTGGACAAAAGTAGAGACATAGAAAAATTTCTGAAATATGCATCTTTGCTCTAATTGTGTACTTTAAAAATACTGTGCTTCAGGTTGAAAAGTTTGAAGCAGGATCTCTACGTGACTATCTTCCTCAATATTTTGACAAAACTGTCTAGCCAATACTTGCAAGTAATGGGTATTTATTTGAAAAATTGTACTATTTTTCTCTGCAAACTGTGCAATTGACTGGTTTTCACATTTTTATAAGCAGAAAAATATTTTTATAATTATCTCCATGTTCCTTCTTCATGATACAAATTGCTTAATTTTGGTTGAGTAATTCACAAAGCATAGGAGCAACTGTGAAAAGCAGGCCATTGAAGCAACTCAGAAACAAGTGAAATGAGTGAAACATCCTGAATTCTACACTTTCCCTGCATACAGCACAGACCCTCCATAAATGGTGCAGAAAGCTTTCATGACTTCAGCCTTAGGCTACATATTTAAGTCATCCTCACTGTATTCACATATAAACAGTGGCACTGTATATTAAGAATTGGAATACTCGCAGAGCAGCTATACCATTATTAGCATGATTTTATTTTTATTTCTCTGACTTCTTGACGAGTTTGACAACTATCTCCTGGTTTTCAGGAAATTCCTAAATTGTCAGTTAAGCATATCTTTACTGTCGGAAAAGATAGACAGCTCTCCTTTGACTCCTGGGATCATTCATGAGAAAGCGTTCAGATACAAACATTGGTGGCTAGAGTTAGAGTGAACATTTTATATGAAATGCATATGAAAAAAGCTTCCTTGTTAACAATTAATTCAACTTACTTCTTCATCAATTTTTTTCCCCTTCAGTCTTGATGGTTTTATGACCTAGACCCAGGCAATACCCTTAGGCAGTCCATGTGATAATTGACACATTTTCTAACACAGTGTAGTGATGCCCAAGTCACTGCTTTTCAGGCCGTGACTTGAGCTTATTGGAGACTGCAGCAGGGACTCCTTTTATCCTCATACATCAGAATCCACTGACAGCTCTCCCAGGCAGGGACCACGTACATCTTTCCCCCAGGAAAATATATGCAAACACCTCCAGAACATTGTAATGGTTGCTAGGCATCACAATGGTGACATCTTTATGATAAACACAGTATGCAGAAGAAGGCCTAATAAAAGAATAACAAATTATTGCATCCAGGGGGCAATTTTACAAGATTAACTGGTGTAATGAATTACTACTGGAGTCAAAATACCATGCTACCTTTTAAGGTATTTCACTGTGAAGACAAAATGAAACCCCTATAAAAACAGTGAGAATGTAGGAGAGACTAACAAACTGCTTTTTCACATTTTTTGAAAGATAGTCATGGTATTTGCTTCATAGTACAATGAGTGCAGCAAGTAATTACTATAAAATAGGGTTATGCATACAATGTATGCGGACTATATTTATTATTATTTTTCATACAACTGTTGGATGCTCTGTAGCATTGCATTTCACATATTATCAATTTAATTACTAGTCTGTAGCCTTTTATTTATAAAGCATTTCTGATACTTATAACATTGCATGGAAAATGCCAAAACTCAAATATATTTAGCAATAATTAGCTAATATACTTTTCGCTGCATAGGACTGAGGTTGATGGTCTTATAAAAGACAGAATATGAGTTCTCCTGGTGTTTTTTGTTTTTTAAATTAGGGTTTCAAAAGATTAAAAAGCAATTGGTTTATAAATTTCCATATTTAATTTGTTACCTATTTTCTAAATTCTTCATGCTGTGGATGTGACACATTCCAAAGTGATTTGAAAAAGAACCCTATAGCGAGCATGGTGAAGAATTCACATTCGTGATATAGAGACATATTTTTATATCATTATAAGCACCATTGATATTCATGTGTGCTTGTCTTTTATTTATTAATATTAAATTAAGTTTTCATGGTGGCTTTAGTCTTTTTTTTCAAGAAATTACAGAAAGTAAGACTGAGATACAGGATGAAAGGACTAAGGGAAAGGAAATAAGGAAGTCAGGGGGAAGGAATACAGGGAAGCACAAAGGAACGGGAGAAAAGACGGAGTTAGACCATAGAAATAAGCCAGAAGCCCATCTGAATCTTATTCGCTTTCCAAATATTCTGATCTCTGCAAAGGCTGAGCTTCTATTACAATCTTTTGTAAATAGCTGGTCTAAGTTATGACTCATTGAAACACAAATGATGCAGTTAGACTTTATTGGTGATTGTTTGGGGCCTGTTGCGACTGTTGAGTGTGGACCATTGGACTCAAACTTGGCCGTGGCTGAAATTGCAGCACAAAAATTTATCCTTACATTTATTTTATTCTTCTTGTTCAAGGTCCATGAAGTTTGAACATCATGAACTTTTTCATATTCATGATCATATTCCTCCAAACCCCCCTTTCATAGGATTTCCTATGTTGACTGGCATATAGTGGTGTTTTACAAATGGCTAGAGGTAAGGATAGCACAGTGTTCTAATGGATCCACATTCCAAGCGACTAGCCTGGATGCTCCCACCAGGTGAGTAAAGTAAACATTCCCTTTTAATTGTCTTCATAGCTTCTGAAGGTGAATGTATTAATAATACAACTAGAGCTTTTGAAAGCAGAGAGTGATGAATAATGTTGACATATACTGGGTTTGGCTTAGAAAAGAGTTGGGAAGACAGAGAGATAAAAAAGCCATGGAAGATCCTCAAAAATAGTTGATGCACTATCTTCCCTATTGGGAGTATGTAGAAAGGGAAAATGTAATCAAAGAGAAAATGGAGACCACCTTGAGTAGGAATCTGATAACTATAGTTGAAACTGTTATTCTTGCTTTTCCATTTTCCTCTTCTTTGTTTGCCCTTATGAAAATTTCTATTGGCCCTTATCAAATTCTCTGATCTTTTCCTAGAACAACTTCATTCCCCAGTCTACTGTTAATTTTATTCAAACCATGCAATGTTGGGGAAAGTGTTCCGAAAAAGGGCCTGCTGTATCTTACAACCCATCCCTGTGATTTAGATGAGAGTCCTGGATGCTTCTTTGATTTCCTATGACATGGCCCGATGCAAACACTATCAATCCCCACATCATTCCTAAGAAATGAATAAATGAATTGATTTTTCCCTAATGGTCACTCAGAAACAAATGTCTCTTATCCAGACTGTGGAGAAAAATTCATAGCCACTCATATGTGTGTATTAAAGAGCTTTTTGTCCAAGAATGATTGAAAATTGAGAAAACATCCCAGCCCAGTACAGATCAAGTCCCTAAGTCTGCTATTAACCTGCATGTTTGATACCAATCGATAAAGTCCTCTTCAGGCTCTTGAAACACATGTAATATACAGAGTGCAGGACGATCACAGGCCAGTGAGTGGGAAGCCTTGTAGATCAGGTGGCGATGTAGGCATCTCAGAACTGGCAGGGTTCTCCACACGTCTCCTCTGTCTCTGAAGCTCTGGTTGCATCAGTGTCGCTCTATCAGACTTGCCACCAGTGAGTGAGTGTGTGTCCCACCGAAAGGGAGCGATTTATCTCCTGAGTGCTTCCAAATGAGGTCAAGTTCTGACTTGATAGGTTCAACTCCACTTCTTCACTCTTAAGTCTCAAATTGACAACAGATTATGTAACCACCACAGCAGCCATGCTACAATCTAAAAGGGGGTCAGATGACAAAAATAACCCCTATACAGAAGTGTAGGAGCAATTTGAAGGGTCTGGAGCAGACGGGATGTCTGGAACTGGGTGATGTAGTAAATGTGCTGAGACCAAGTCTCATGGTCTGCAGTTTGAAAGTACCATCAGCTCTGTGGGAGAAAGACTGGGTTGTCCATTCCACTAACCAGTTAAAATATCGGGAAGCCACAGGGGTTCACTATGAGTTAGAATTTACTCAATGCCAGTGAGTTTGGGTGTTTGGAAGGGGCATAAGAGATTCTCAGAACTTCAATCCAACATGTTCTCTTTCCACTGGAGAACATTGGGTACCAGGGGTACAAAGGATTCTGGGTAATTCAGTCCACAAGATGGCACCATTTCTCTATCTCTGAAGTCCTTATATGTGTAAAATAGCTTAAAGGCTTCATTTAGAGAGAAAATGTTCCAAGAGCTCCTTAGAGGTCTCTATCCCACACTCTTGCTTCTGACCCTGGTCTACCTACTTCTACTTTAGCTGCCTGCCATGTCTAGGTTACAAGAGTTAGGTGAGAAAGAGAGCAAATCATAAACTTGAGAGTAGACACATTCTCATAGCCAATTGGAAGGACCAAATGACAGTGAGTTTTTTGGGCTTAACACATAACATAGTGTTGGTAAGAGGGAAGAAAAGAGAAATGCATCATTTTTGTGAAACAGGTGTCCAGGTCTTTTGCCTGCAAGGATATTGGGCCTGTACAAACTGTTAACCCTACAGAAGAAGGATCGCCACCATGTGTACAATGACCTACCCACCCATAACAAGGACTGGATGATATATACAGGACCAGGTAGTGTTTTTGTTCTATTTTACATAGTTTCTTTATGAGTTAGAATCTATTTGATGGCCCCTAATGGTTATCTGTATGGCAATGGATTAGTAAGTCTTTTCTTCCAGCAGCTACAGGTGGGTTTGAAACATTAACTTAGAGTATAGCTAGCAGAGTGCTTGCTCATTGTCCCTACATACTAATCTTAGTTATTTAATATTCTCTATATGATTTTATCGACATCGGTTTTGTATCTGAATCAGATAGTAATGCATGCTTTATCTCCCAAGGCATTATGTGTCCTTGTCTTTTAGTGTGCCTCGTAATTGATTATTGAAAATTGAACATGATATTGAGAAACTGAATAACAGGAATAGTATTGGTTGTTAACTGCAATCTCAGTGGTTCAAGACAAACTACCTGCTTAAGCAAAAGCCAGATGGAGACATTCCACTGTGTCGTATGGAATCTCTTTGGGTCAAACATCATGAGTTGGTGGCTATGATTTTTGTTGTTTGTTTTAAACCAGTAATAGAAATGAGACTTTTGTTGTTGTTAATTTGGATTAATTTGTTGTTAATTTAGGACAACGTAATCTGACTGTCATCTGATTGTGTACCGGATTGTTTAATGAGTGGTGTACCTGAAGTTACCAAAGTCTTCCCTTTCATTCTGCTGTCTTAGTTTTTGTCTAGGTGACAGTTGGGCTGCGATCCAGATGGCCAGCACTCTGAAACCACCAGCAACTCTTTGGGAGCAAGACGGGGCTTTCTACTTCTGTAAAGAGCTACAGAGTCAGAAATCCACAAGAGAGTCACCAGCAGTCAGCACCGACTGGATGGCAGTGAGTTGTTGTTATTGTTCTTGGATAGTTCCAAGATTTTCTCATCAGATGCATTCTGCATGTTGTAGTCTTTTGGGGTCATAGTCTGGTAACACAGGATCAAATCTTAGTGTGTTAAAGTATAGAAGGTCCAGTGTGTGTCAGAATAGGGATGTGTTCCATATATTTTTCAATAGCCATAAGGGGAAATGTCCAAACATTCTTCTTTTGAGTCACCTAGAGTAATATCGTACTTCATTTAGTCTAATGTTATTGCAACGTAGTTCCCCCTAGAGAGTAGACCTTGGTTACAGAGTAACATTTTACAAATCTCATGGTGTTTACTCTTCCCTTCTCTAAGCTAAAACCATTAGGGGATCCTTCTCTGATTATTTGCTCAGCCTACAGGTTTACTAAGTATGGGGAGAGGACAAAACATTGACACACACTTTTTCAGATTTTGAAGCATGCAGTATTTCTTTGTTCTGTTCCCACAACTGCCTCTTGATGAGCGGTAACAAAGGAGTGTTGACAAAGGAGTGTTCTCGAATTCCCATTCTGCTTAAGATTATTCATAGTTTGTCATGAGCTACACAGTTTAATGTTTTAGTATAGTCAACAAAACACAAGCACATATCTTTCTAATATTCTTTGCTCTCAGTCAATAATGACATCAGCAATAAATCCCTCATTCCACATACCCTTCTGAATCTGGGCTCTTCCTCCGGCTGCTCCTTCAATGTATTGCTGCAACAATTATTGGAAGACCTTCAGCCAAAACTTACTCACCTGTGACAGCAATTAATTATTTTGAATTTGTGCATTTCCTTGAGTCACCTTTTTTTTGGAATCGGTACAAATATGAATCTCTTCCACTCACTTGATCAAATAATTGTATTCCATTCTTTATTGGTTTGGACTAGTCAGTGCTTCCAGTGCTTTATCAGCTTGTTGAAATGTTTCCATCAATTCCTGGAACCTGGGCTTTGGCTAATGTTTTCAGTGTAGCTCAAGCTTTCGTCTTAAGCACCATGTGTTGTTGCTCATATGCTATCTCTTGGAATGATCAAATGTTGACTAGTTCTTTTTGATTCAGTGACTCTGTATTCTTTTCATTTAATTTTTATGCCTTCTGCATCATTCAATATTTTTCCCATAGAATAATTCATTATTGCAACTCAGTTCTTAAGTTATTCCTTGAAATTTTTCAGTTTAAGATTACTGAGTGTGTTCTTCCTTTTGGCTTTCTAATTCTAGCTCTTTGTACATTTCATTACAATAATTTACTTTGACTTTTGAGCTGTCCCTTGAAGTATTCTTCTGTTTCAGCATTTTGACTTCATTTTTCCCATTTGCCTTAGCTACTTTATGATTGAAAAGTTTCAGACACTCTTCTGACATCTTACTTTCATATTTTCTGTATTTCCAGTCTTTTAAAAAACCTTTTGCTTTATTTGTTTCTTCATGTATTGTGTTCTTGATGTCATTCAGAGCTCATCATGTCATTAGTATTCAATAGGTCAAATCTGTTTTGGTCATGGTCTCAAAACTCAAATGGGCTATACTCAAAATCATATTTTGACTCTTGTGGATTCATTTTAGATTTCTTCAGCCTCAACCTGAACTTGTTTATGAGCAATTGAGGGCCTGTTTCACCCTTAGCCCTGGTCTCATTTTAGCTGCTGCTACTGAAATTCTCCATCCTCTCTTTCCACATATGTAGTTAATTTGATTCCTGTATATTGTAGCTAGATACATCTTTATGTATAATCATCATTTGAGTTGCTGAGAAAGGTATTTACTTGGAAGAAGTTGGCTATGAAAAAATTTATTATAGGATCCCCAACATCATTTCTATCACCAAGTACATATTTCCCAGCTATACCTCCTTCCTCTTTATCTCAAACTTTGTATTCTAATCACCACAAATTATCAATTCATCTTAACTGCATGTGTGATCAATGTTAAACTGAAGAGGTTGATAGAATTTTTCATTTTTTCTATCACTAGATTGTGGTGGTTGCATAAACAAATAATTTTACCAATTTGATTTCTGTGGATATGGATAGACATAATCCTATCAAAGGCAATGATATACTTCAAGATAGTTCTTGAAATATCTTTCTTAACCAGGAATTGAAATCAATTCCTCTTGATTGTGCCATCCCCAGTAGAGTAAACAATATGATTATTTGATTCAAGATGGCAAATACTATTCCATTCCAGCCAACTAACACCTTAAATATGGATCTCAATGAATTCCATTTTTTCCTTGATGACTTCCAAATGTCCTAGTTTTATTCTTTATACATTCCAATTTGCAATTATTAGAAGACTTTTGCAGCTGTTTCTTCTCATTTTGAGTAGTGTCCCAGCAGTCTTTACTCCCACAGGACTTACTCCATTCTCACTATTGCGGTTGATCTGATTTTAAGAATTTTAAATTCTTCAGTCATATTTTGAATGCCTTCTGACCTGAGGAGCTCAACTTCTAGCATTATCAATGACAGTACTTTCCTTCTATTCATTAGGTCTTCAGTATCTAACAATATTTCAGTCCTATCCTTAAGGTTTTCAGGTGTCAATTCTCTTGGATTTCTTATTTGGTCTCTATCTTTAGCATGTAAATGAAGTGATTGGAATAGCCTGGGTTGGTTCTGGTACACTTGCAGTCTCCACTTGACTTTTTTGCTCTTTACCACTTCCAGGGGTTCTTTGGCATATTTTCCAAGTTCAATGTTTGATTTTATCCCTGTTTCCATTGAAATTAAATACTGATTAAAAAATCCTTGGGTGCTTCCATATTTTGTTCTTCTATTGCGATGTGACTTTTTGATCTAGTTGTGAGAATATTTGGTTTCAGTACATTGAGGTAGAATCCACCTGTGATAGTTAAGGTTTATTGTGCCAACCTGGCCAATGAATATATGTGGGAGTAATTTAAGGGCTGTTTAATTGAAGGGCAGTTTAATTGCAGGATGGAGGGATAAATGGCTTGGCACTTTGATTCTCTGGTCTCCTGCTCTCTGATGGTCAGACCAGTGTGTGGCTGCCTTAGCCAGTTCTCTGCCTCGGCTCAGGAGAAGCCATACCCTGCTGCAGCACTGGGAGCTATAGAAGCCATGTGGAGAACCCTACCAGCACTGAGATGCTTACAACTCTGTTGGATTCAAAGGTTTTCTACCCACTGACCTGTTATCATCCTACATTCAGCATCACTGCGTGTCTTTTGTGAATTTGAAGAGGACTTTGTAGATTGGTGTCAGACATATAGGTTAATATCTGACTTATGGACTTGGATTGGTCTGGGTTGAGATACTTTATTAATGTACAGTTACCCTTTATATAAAACTCTTTCTTATAGTCATCTGCGTTTATGTGGATTTGTCTCTTTAGTCTACCTAGACTAAAAAACACTCATAAAAACCACAGTTTCTGATCCTTGTCAAAAAGTACTCCAAATTCCCTTTAACCATTATTGTTGCACCAATATTTTATAATAATATCATCTGTCTGAAAAGTTCAAAAATTTATGAATATTATACAGATTCATGCTGTATATCAATTATTGCTATTTACAATATACAGATTAAGAAGCCATAATGAATCTGATGTAAAAGGAAAACTTATTTCACTATATCTTAGGGAGTTAAAGATATGTCTCCTCTTAAAAATTTGAACCTGAGTCTTCTCTGTAGATGAATCTTAAAGCCTAGATTAAGGCTATGCTTAGCATCAATTTAAAATGTTGATAGTAATAAACACATGCTACACCTATCTAGCATGCTAGATAGCATTTTTATTTAAAATTGATAAATCTGCCTGAGTAAATACCATTCTCATTAGAGGATGCTTTTTTTCTTTTTTGGTTGAGGATAGGGTATAGCTAGATTTCCTACATATTTTATTTTTTTTGTTCAATATTAATTAAATAACTTGGCACTATTAACTAGAGAAAGATTAAAATGAGTGAATGATCAAGAAAAAAAGAGAAAGACAAGAAGAAAGAAGTGAAAGAAAAAAGTTGTTAAAAATTGTTAAAAGCATACAACTTTCCTCTAGTTCCTGAAGGCTTCCTCCCCTCAACTCTCATGGTCCAAATTGTACCTTACAATCCAGCTGGACTGGAGGAAGTACACGGGTAGAGAGGGGAAATGGAAATACGGGGAACCCAGGACAGAAGAACCTCTTCAGGCCAGTAGTAAGAGTGGAGCTACTGGATGGGTGGAGGGAAGGTGGGGGAGAGAGGGGGAGTCAACTATAAGGATCTACACATCACCTCCTACTGGAAGGACAGACATTGGAGGAGAGGGTGAGGGGAGACATGGGGCAGTGTAAGATATGACAGAACAATAATAATTTATAAAGTATTGAGGGTTGGTGGGGTAGTGGGGAACAAGGATGGAGGGGAAGAGATGAGAAGCTGATTCCAAGAGTTCAAGTGGAAAAGTGAACGTTTGGAGAATGATGACAGCATCAGGTATGCGAAGAAGCATGGTTATATATATCTATATGTTTATATATATATTATATATATACATATCTCTATAATGATGTATGAGCCCCCAATAAAATGATTTTAAAAAGGGTTAAAAGGGTGCAATGTCTCAATGATGAAACATATTACTGTCCACTAGTTATTTAATGCTTTCCCCCTCCCCATTATCATGATCCCAATTCTACTTTACAAATCAGCTAGACCAGAGGATGTACACTGGTACAGACAAGAACTGGAAACACAGGGAACCCAGGACAGATAAACCTCTCAGGGCCAACAAATAAGATTAATGTTATCAGGAGGGGAAGGGAAGGTGGGGGAGAAAGGGTGAAGCAATTACAAGGATCTTCATTTAATAACCCCCCTCCCTGAGGGACAGACAACAGAAAAGTGGGTGAAGTGAGATGTCAGACAGTGTAAGACATGGCAAAATAATAATAATCTATAAATTATCAAGGGTTCATGATGGAGGGGGTACAGGGAGTGAAGAGAAAAATGAGGAACTGATACCAAGGGCTCAAATAGCAATGCTCTGAGAATGATGATGGCATCAAATGTGCAAATGTACTTGACACAGTGGATAGATGTATGGATTGTGATAAGAGCTTATGAGGCCCCAATAAAATAATTATTTAAAAAAATTTTAAAGTTGCATAGTGTGTTGCTTCCAGATCTTGGATTGGTATCTTATCCACTGTTAAAGTTTTTATAGATGCTTGTGCAGGACAACATATTTTTCTTTCTACAGCAATTTCTACTTGATGCTCTATTAGTACTACCTGTAGTTATGGAGAAGGTATATAGATTCAGTGTGTTAGCAATAGACTCCTACTCACATAACTTTCATCACTGTTCTTGTTTTGCCTCCATGCTGTCATTTTTACTAATGACTTATGGCACATTGGTATCGGTATAGAATAGGAGATGAGTACACACTCCAATAGGATACAAGTCAGGCTGCAAGTTCTGCAATCCAAAGCCACTAGCTGTCCTGTGGGAGAACAATGGAGCTTTCTACTCTCACAAAGAATTATGGTCCGAGGAATACTCACAGGGGCAGCTCCACCCTGTCCTACAGGGTCCCCATGAGTCATGCTTGACTTATGGCAGTAAAGCTTTGAGGGTAGCACTCATAATATATTAATAAATAGAGATATCTACTCCTACTTGTTACCGTCAAGTCATTGGAGATGCAGAGAGACCTTAGAAGACAGTGTAGAACTGTCCCTGTGGGTGTCTCCTCTAACTGGTCACAGGAGTAGAAAGTTCGGTCCTTCTCTCATGGCGTGACTGTTGGTTTATTTCTCACTAACTTCTTTCTCTGATTAATCTTATTCATGTATGCACTGATATTTCCCAGATTTCTATCAACAGCCTTTTACTAATCTTTAAATCTACATATCTAAAACTGCATAACTGTTGATTGACGAGATATAGCTGTCACTTCTCAGTCCACCAGTGAAGTCCACATCTTTGTTAAATTATTTTTGTATATTCACAATATTAGTTGATATATCATTCTCTAAATTTGTAATATGGGAATCAATCTTTCCTATACATCCTTCCCATGAATATAGTCTTTCTAAACTACTCATTTTTGTTTTATGTTTTAAAAAACTGGAAAGGTATAATAGTGTTTCTTCCTGTTTACATGATTTCATAATCAAAAAATTTTGCACTTAGGCATTTTTTTTAATCAATAGCCACCCTAGTACTTAGATTAAAGGCAAAGCAGGAGGAAAATCAATTCTTTAATGTCTTTCTGAAGGCTGTGCATGTTTAAAGTCCATCCTTCCTAAACTTCTTTCAGAAGCCAGTAATTCCTAATGTCAGTGTGTTTCTGCTTCATGATGGTGCTATTGAAAAAACCTTAAAAGTCCACATGCTCTACTGTTATAGGACATTTTCAGTTACATTGTAAGTTTAGGAATGCTGCTACCTACACTTGATTCATGCCTGCCTTAATTACCTTGTACTGCTGCACCATCTCTACGGAAAAGGCCGTCTGTGCAGTGGGGAGGAAAACTTGGTCGTCTTCATGCTTGCTTCCTTGGTTCCCAGGTGGCATCTCTGTGCTGCCAGGCCCTCTCAGCTGTCTCCTTGTTGCACATCTCATCTATCTTTGCTTTTAGATTTCAAATGTGATTGTTTGAAGATGTACCATACATTTTCACAGACTCATTAACATAAAAAAATTATTCCCCAATAATATTATCTTCACAGCAAAAGTTTAATTCACATGATCAAATTCAGCAACTGATTGATTCTCGTGGATTAGAATGCATTTTACTTTGGTCTCTGGGGGTATGAGTCCAAGCCCTTGCCACCTCTTAACCCTCAAGTTACATGTGCTTGGTTTTTAATATTGAGCAATCTCAGTCAATGACAAAAAGAGCCTGTCAGGTAAAACTGTCCAACACTGAAAATGGACAGAAGACCTTACTGAGTATGTTTTGCAATACAGAACAGAACATTGTCTAGCAGGCTCTGGGGATTTTCCGGTTCAATGAATGTGTGCACATTTGTTTGACTATCAGACCTCTATTGAAGTGTAAGTTAAGTTGCAAAATAGATGCTGTGAATGATCCTTATCCATAGTAATGAATGAACATGTGGTCCGGTAGTGATAAAACATATCCCTGCCTTACAGAAAAGATGAGCTGGTATCTTGTATCTCATTGCATTAGAAAGTACTCATCCACTTTGTGTGCAATAACAAATTCAAATTAGCATTTTAGGTTGCTTATGTAAATATGCCTATTTTTCAAATTCTTCTTTGGGTTGATGTTCACACCATAGGAGTTTCCCCACTGACTAATGAATTGGATAAATTCTTTCCATGGTTCACTTTGGATGGGCCTGTAAGTCATGATTTTAGCTTATGGAAATTAGATTTTAAGATCACCAAGTCATAATTGCCTTGAGCCATCCATTTTTAAATAGAGCTTTCAAACACTTCAAAATGTGAAAAAGGTGCATTTAAAAATTGATGACACATGGTACTATAGACTGGAGTTCTGTCTGTCTGCAGGCATGCAGTAGATCAGCACTCCTCCGAGTCCTCAAGGGCTTATTTCCCCCGTGTCGATTGTCAAGTTCTTCTAAGGAGCCTCTTTATGGACTTAGTCATCTTTTAGACATTTTAGCATTTTAAAAATGTATAAGATGTAAGGTTTGCATATATTATAATATGGAGTTACAGCTATATATAATGAGCTTATATAAAGTTCAGATATAGATATGATGACACCAACATAGATATATATATGTCTGCTAACTGTAGAGTGTTTAGGGGCTCTGGGTGGCATAAATGATTTGGGCTCATCTACCAAGCAAAACGTGAGCAGTTTGAGGCCATCCAGCATCTCAGAGGAGGAAAGCTATCTGCTGCTATACACACTGCCATCCAGAACAGGACTCTGGTGCATGCAGAACATGCAGAACATGTTGTCTCCAAGAGTTGGAATTTAGGCTAGAGAGTGGATAAGGTGGGATTTACCAATAAAATTCTTGTAGGGAAACTCTTGCTACCCTCAAATGAGCAGATACTTTATCATGTTGGGGGCAGACGGGTGTTGAATCTTAAAGCACAATTTTCTTAATCTTTTCCCTCACTAATCCGGTTTTCATATTTCTTAAAACTTCTTCATAATCAGTCCCTGTGATCATCCTATGTCCCACAAGAAAAATTGTCAAGGTTACTTTTTTTTGGAAATTCCAAACACTGTAACTTCTGAGCTGTCCTCTCTGCCTGGAATTATTGTAATCTTTGAGATCTTCCTGACCTTCCTTAGTGTTCTTTATCCATTTCAAAGACTGCTGCTTCTTGTGCAGGAGCATTACCATAGCCAGTGACAAAGCTTCAAAGCTGTGTTAAAAATTCTATGCTATTGCCTCACACTGAGCTTCATTTATATGTATATGATCTGCCATTATACAAAATTATCAATTTTATTCCTAAATAAATATCAATAATATTGCCAAAATATTATTGAAGGAAGAATCCTGTTTTATTCTACTTTCTATCCTCAGCCATTTGTAACAAAAGGGTTAGCAGGTCCATGGTGACCAAGTTGATTTCAATCTCATAGCTACCCTATAGCAAATAGCATCCTTGGCAGCACTGTTGGGTAAGTATATGGCTGCTACCTGCAAAGTTGATAGTTCAAACCCATCAGCCCCTCCTGAGGACAAAGGTGATGCTGTTTGTTCTAAAGATTGATGGCTTCAGAAACCCAAAATAGGTCATGGTGAGTCAGAATCAAGTTGATGACAGTGAGTTAACATAATATTTCTGAACATGAAAGAAAGAGTGTTGAGAGAAATCTGGAAAAATTGAAAGTACACAGAAGGATTATTGGATATCTTTCCAATGGAATAATAGATATTTTCTAGATGACTCTTGAAGTTATTCTGCTCTGCAGTGCTCTATGCCTGTCCCTGATTCTGACTGTTCTGTTTAATAACTTTTAGAGAAAATAAGTTTATTTGTGGAGGATTGAGAAGAATGCAGATCCATATTCATAGAGATGTAAATTTTTTTCTGGGATAAATACATAAAATAAATTTGATACTATCTTCCTTATCTAAAGAGATAATTTAATTGTCCTCTGGATATTAAGCAGTACCACATCCATTTGCAAATTAATTTCCATACCCCTAATTATTCTTATGTATGGGTGCTCTTTGAATACTTTAATTTATGTATAATCTAATTTTGACTTTTGTTTATTTCATATTTATGAGTCATACTTTTATCATTAAAATTGTTTTTGACGCTAGTTTATTATTAGATATAATCTCAAATATTATATTCCATTGAGTCTTGAATCTTTCTAAGTGCCTGCTATTCTAGCATTTGAAATCCATTAGAAATAAGAACAATGTACTTTCTTACTGAAGAACAATCAATAGGAGATGACTTGCTATCATTCTTAAATCTTTCATTTTCATTTTTATCTTCGTTCCTTCCTCTCTCTTTTCCCGGCTTAAAATAGCATCATTTTTATTTGAAAGAACAGTTAGACTACTGTATATTTCCTAGTCATCATGGGGTGAGTATCACTTTCTTTGTCTACTTTTGCTTTTTATTTATAAATAAAGCCAACTGAGTGTGTGCTTTCCTTTCATTTATTATTTTATTATGTTGTTACTGAACAGATATTTTGAAATCTCATTTCAGAATATTTTAGCATTCTTTCTTATAGTTTGATTAGAATACATTTGGCCTAATTACGAATGTGAAATCAGAATGGATGATGGCAATGCCCCACCTTCACTTCAAACGATCTTACAGTCATTTCAAGAAGAGGTCAAAGAAATAAACTGCACCTCATTAGCCTGGGGCTATGAAGGATCCCTAGGCCATCCTGGAATTGGCAGGCCTTCCGTCTTTTGTCCTTAAGGAGTTAGAATATTAAAATAATTATTAAACATGGAAAACAGGCTGACAGCAAAATAACAGGCTCTGTTGGAATGTTTAGAACAGAAAAGCTATTAATTTAACAAAAGATTTGGTTTGGGTTAATATGTATAAGCAAACTCTACTTCAATAACTTATAACACACCCCAGAAAAATCTCTAATGGATAGAAAGTATTACCCTTATTTTAATGATATCTCAAAAATTATATATAAAGATACACTTTAGGAAAGAATAAGTACCTTCAACATGTTTTATTTATGAACAATAATATGCTTGTCATTTGGAGAATGCTGTTAGCTGCATTCATGTCAACATATTAATATTATAATGATCCAATCATCTTCTTTTATAAAGTTAATTCTTGGACAAAGGTGTCTTTTATGCTCATCTTATTTTTAATGTGCATATTTTTCTCTGTTTCAATATTGAAACTTGTTATTCTTTTGAATTCATGGGTCAAATATCTCTGGACATTTAAAAAACTCTGTTTTCAGAGTGAACCTGCTCTAGTTACTCCAGAAAACAAAAGACTCATAAATCTTGCTCTGAGGTGCACAAATGCTTATTCTGGATTACTCTGCTTTAGATTGAATCATGGGAAAGAGAAAGGAGAATATGACCCTGAATAAATCACTAAAATTTGTCTGAAACACTCTATGAAACAAAGTCATCACAAAATTTAAAATGCAAAGATATTGAAATAAAGCAAAGGGAGATCACTGATTATTTATGTCAGATAATGAGAAAAAAGTATATTTAATAATAAATAATTTCAAAAGCATATATATAATTTCAGAGACATCTCCCAGACATTAAATACAAATGCCCTTCTTGCTGCAATCTTCATCCCTTGCAATTGTTTCACATTTTGTATTCATCACTGTGTAGTAATTTATGTTTTCACTTGTTTGTGTGTGTGTCTGCTATAGTGTCCTCACCATAGTGACAGTCATGCATATCTTTGTATTGTCATTGTCTAGTTCAGGCTCAGCTACATAATGAGTGCGCAATGGTGTTCTTCAATATTTAATAATGAGCGTTCTGTTTTTTTAAAGTTTCCTTCTGGTAGTTCATGTTCTTAGTTGGTTTAGCAACATTAGGATTAGAGCTTTAATGATGTAAGAGTTCATGGACATTGAGAATGTGAGACTTCCTGAGGTGATCTAGTAGTGTGTTACTTTTTGACTGCTGCACAGCAACTGGCTGCATACTTAGTAGCTTGGAAAACTATTTTGTCATTATTTCATGAGGCAGCCCTGCTGGTGCAGTGGTTCTGCGTTGGACTGCAGTCAGCATGGTCAGCTGTTCAAAACAGCTGGCATCTCTGGGAGAAAGTTAGATTTTCTACTTGCGTAAACAGGTACAGTATGGAAACCCACAGGAGGTCACAGTGAATGAGACAGCATCGACTCAAGGGCAGCGAGTTTGTTTTAACTGGTTTATTATTTCACTCTATGTAGATGAGACATCTGATTCGTGAAACTGAATCTCTGCTGAACTCAAGGCATTGGTTTAACCGAGCTCTTACCTGGTCAGTGAGGGCATGACTCTGCTCTGATGTTTATTCAGGATGTTGGCAGAATCCTGTCCCTTGAGCCATCAGATTCCCAGTTGCTTGATAATTCCCAGGCAGGCAATGCTATCTTCTCATCGAAGCTATTTATTCCTTCTCACTTGGCTTTTCCATCCCTCAAAGCAACAGCCCTGAAATACCATCTCAAGCTTGATATTCCTCTGACTGTCTCTAATACTTGCAGAGAAGCAAAATTAATTTTAAAGTGCTCATATGATTTTATTAGGGCCCTCTGAATAGTTTTGTCACACAATCATGGTATCAACATGTGGGAAGAGATCATAGAAATCATTTTAAGATTATGCCTATCATAAACTTATGCATGAACTGTTAGATAATAGTAATATAGGGAATTTTTAGTAAAATTAGGATAATTTCCTACATGGTGCTGCTTGCTTTCTCAAATACAAATTTCTCAGGATTGTCAGTGAACACAAATGGAATATTCTAAATAATTATATGTTTGACTCCACCTATACACATTACTTGAACAGAGTGACTTTTCAATACAGGCTCATTTGGGATCACTGCAGATAGGACTTCATATTGCAGATATTTTCTTTCCATGTTTTTATCTTAGAGATGGGTTTGCATTTTTTTAGAAACTTTAAAAAATTTTCACAACAATTCTCAATTAAAAATATTTTTATACAAAGTTAGGTGAGGTTAAAAGTAAGTGAAACAGAATACTTAAAATGATGTGCCTTATGTAATTGTCTAACAGTAATGAATAGATTTTTTAAAAGAGTAGATTTTGAAGAATAGAAATCTTCTGTAAATTCTGGTTTCATATTCCATTGCTAATCCTGTGATATTGGTAGCATCTTTAACTTCTGCTGACTTGACATTTGTTCTCTATCAAATTAACACAAGAATACCCAACTCAGTGCCATTCAGTCACTTCTGATTGGTAGCAACCCCAAAGGACTGAGCAGAACTGCCTCCTTGGGTTTGCAAGGCTGCATGTCTTCACAGCCTCAGAAAATCCATGTTTCCCTTGTGAAGGAACTGGCAAGCTTATACTGCTGACGATGTGGTTAGCACCCCAACACATGGCCTCTCATGCCAACTGCTTTTCAGAGATATCTAGAGAATTTTAAAAAGCAAAAGATATACAATGTTCCACATAGGACAATGATCCCTAGGTAGCTTGCAAATGCCAGCTGCTGTCCGGAGATGGTACAGTTAATATGCTCGGAAGCTAAGATGTGCCTTACAAGAGAGCCCTGTTGATGTACATTTGAATAAAAGTGAGGCATTGCAAATAACCATTCTACTCTGACAAACATAGAGTCAACATCAGTTGAGGTAAAGTCGACAACAACCAGTTGGGTTTTTCCCAACTAATGTGCTCATGAGACTTATAGAAGATTGCTGGTGTTGTTGCCTACTGTTTCGTGAATGGGTGCCAACTCACAATATCCCCATGAACAGTCGTATGAAACAGTGCAATCCTCACAATCCTTCTCGTGTTTGACACAGTTGTAACAGCCACTGTGATCATCCGCCTTGCTCTGCATCTTCTCTTTTGTGGGTTTTCTGCTTCACTACACCTAATATTTTTGACTGGGGACTGATGATCCACCTGGATAATGTGTCCCAATCCATGTAAAAGGAAATGTTGCCCTCCTTGCAAGATTCTGATTATACTTTTCCAAGACGCATCTGTTCATTCTTTTGAAAATTTATATCGAAGCTATTATTTTTCCAAAACCATATTTTTATGGTTTTTTCTTTTGTTAAAAATAATTGCTCATTGTCCAGCTTTGGCTGATGAAAATACCATGGCATTGGTGAGGCACAACATAGTCCTCAAATGACATCTTTGTTACTTAAGATACAAAGGGGTCTTTTGACACTGATTTGTCCAATGCAATGCATTGCTTAGACTTTTAATTACTGTTTCTGTGAGCATGGGCAAGGTTGGGATTAGTAGGTAAGGATAAGTTTCCAAAACCAAACGTGCATGTCTGCAAGTCAATTCTCACTCACAGAGGCCCTAGAAGATAGACTAGAACTACCCTTGGGGACTTCCAAGATGGAAAACTGACAGGAACAGAAAGTCTCATCCTTTCTCCTGGAGCTTTAGAACTGCTGCCATTCCAATTAGCTGTTAAATGTTAACCACTACACCAGCAGGATTCCCTTACAGTAAATTTAGAGAGCAATAAAAATAAGACTCTATTTTTTTTTAAATTGAGGACTCTTACAGCTCATCACAATCTCTACATATATCCATTTTGTCAAAAACATCTTTACATATGTTCTCATAGTCTTTTTCAATATATCTTCTTTCTACTTAAGCCTCTGGCATCAGCTTCTCCTTCCCCCCTTCCTCCCCCTCCCTCTCTCCCCATATGCTCTCATACAATCTATAAATTCTTCTTTAATTTTTTTCATGTTTTGGACCAATTGCTGTCCCATTTTACCCACCATCTTCCTGTTACCCAGGTCAGCCACTCTATCATTATGATAGATTCCCCCTCACAACCCTCCCCCATCCTTCTCCTCCTAGTATCACTGCTCCCATCATTGTTCCTGAGAAATTTATCTGTTCTGGATTTCCTTTATTTTGAACTCTTATCTGTCATTGGTAAGAGCTGGGGTCATGATAGTGGGGGGTGGGGGTGGGGGAAGAAGTATCGAAGAACTAGAGGAAGGTTGTGTGTTTCATCAGTGCTATACTGAATCCTGACTGACTCTTCTAATCCTTGTGGTTATTCTGACAGGGGCAAGTCCAATTGACTACTGATGGACTTTGGTTCTCCCCTTTGCCTTCCCCCTCATTGCCATGTATGTGCTTTTTGTTAATTTTGCTTTGGGTCTTTGGTGCCTGATACCCAATCACATCAACACCTCATGATCACACAGGCTGGTGTTCTTCTTCCATGTTGGCCTTGTTGCTTCTCAGCTAGATGACCACTGGTTTATCTTCAAGCCTTTAAAACCCCAGATGCTACATCTTTGGATAGCCAGGCACCATCAGCTTTCTTCCCCACATTTGCCTATGCACCCATTTTATCTTCAGTGATCCTGTCAGGGAAGTTGAATATCACAGAGTGCGGTGTTAATAGAACAAATTGTTGTTGCATTGAGAGAGTCCTTGATTGGAAGCCCAGTGTCCATATACTACCATGATACTTTATAAATAAATATATGTACATATCATTCCCTGTCATTTTACATAAATGTATCATCAGAATTCATGAATTATGGTGGTACATTTATATAATGACAGGACAACAGTTGTCCCTTCTTGACACATAGTGTTTAAGGGAACAGCACTGGGGACATGGTGTGGGAGATGTGCCTGATCTCACTCCTTCGCACCAGAGTGAGCACAAAGGGTATACAGTGAAGCAGCCGGAGTAAAAAGCAAAGAAGTCCTGAAGGAATGCAAAGGTGGACATGGGGACCATGGTGTGGTACCCCAGCAGACTCGGTGGGAAAACACTCATAAAGGTCAGCAGACAGACCTGGAACTTCTTGAGGGCTCCTCTACTGTTGCTGCTGATTTTTCTTTTTCTCTTTTTTTCTTTTGTTGTATTAGCTGTTGTTGATTTTTGTCTTCTTCTTTGTTATGTTTTGCTCTATTTTGGTTTTTCATGTATTAATACATATGAATGTCTATCTGGGTAAGACGGTAGGATGAACAAACCAGAGGAGAGAACAATGGGACTAGCAGTTCCAGGGGTGGACATAGAAGAGGAAGGTGGGGGAGAGAAGAGGGATGCCAATAAACTCAGAGACAAGGGAAGAATAAGTGACCTAAAATCGATGGCAAAGGAGGGCACAGGATGCTTGAGGGGTGGCAGGGGGAGGGTACACAATCAAGGGCAATGTAACTGAGAGGAATTACCAACACCCAAATGAAGGCCAAACATAGTAGTGGAATGAAAGCAAAGTAAGGATGGATTAGAAAGAGTCAGATTTGAGGATTTAAGAAAACGGAACAATCTTGGGCTAACTAAAAGAGAAATAGGAACCATCATGTTTTGACCAAGCAGTATGGGCCATATATGACCTCATCCAGCTTTTGTAAGGAAAAGGTGAATCTGACTCCATACCAATTGAAGACTGATTGCTCATAGACAGAGAGGCTGGACAACCCTCTACCCTCCATCTTTCTTCTACCTTATTTGGGCCATCCTTTCCCTAGAGCACTATACTTCTCTGCTGAGTTTAATAGTCAATTGCAATGACTACCCAGAACTCACAGATCATACTCATAAAGATAGGGGTTTAATAGAGAAGCTTACAAGTTTCTTCAAATTATCTAGCACAACATTAAAGATAGCATCTTTTGTTAATAACAGCATCTCTTCTGGGGAAACGGTTAGTCCTTCTGGCTCTCAGTCTCTCTGTCATATGGTCCTTTGCATCTCTCTTGATCTCTGGACCAAGAAGCCTACTTGGGGCAACTCTTCCTCACTGCTTCATGGTCTCCAGGCCACAGCCTTTATTGCCTCGGCCCTTCAGACAAGCACCTTACTCATGCTCCCCAAATGACACTTATTTCTTGATGGCCCCAGAAGTCTTTGTTCCTACTGAGATTGCTGTTTTATACTCAGAGGAACTGCAAATCTGATCAGTTCTTGAGCCAGAATCCTCTGTACCTTATTTGCATGGTGGTCTCCTCCAATAAAAGATTACAGAGCTGTGCAGAATTTATTTCACCAGATATGCACAATGTCATTCTTATTATCAATAAAAATCACAGTAGGAGATGGAGCTTCTTTGGAGGCAACTGGACTTTTTATTTACAAAGCACTGGATTCTTGAGTTTGCAGCACTGAGAAATTGAAGGTGTTCTTATGTGTGGCCTGTGTAAAACTAAAAGTATGGAGCCGACAATATTCTGGTAGAAAGCTTCCAAAAAGATTATGCAGAATTTATATAAAGATTATTAATTGAGATATTTTTCATCCCTATGTGTTTAGCTATACTAATAGCTATTTTACTAATATTAATAATAAGTAGGTATACTCACCCTCCTAAAAAAAGTCATGTTCAGTTCTAGGCTTCTACAGGATATTGAAGTGAAGCTATCTGGTAGGAGTGGTGAACAACACGCAAGTGAATATATCTGACCTCTTCTGGTTGCCCTGCTGCCATGACGCTAGAGTCAAATGTGCCTCCAGACTCCAGTCTTTCTTCCCTTTGCTAGCACCAGCTGTTCCTCGTGCACCACTGCACATCAAAGCTGGACTCAGCTTGTTGTAATGGCCACACAGAACTCTAGACAATCTTGACATTTCAGGGTAAGTTACTACAAGTCAGGTCCAACAAGCAGTAAGGAAGCAATCATTGGTTTCTCCAGCCAAGCAGTCTCACAGCCACTGGACAGCCAAGACTCTCTCTGATCCTCAACTATAGGGTCCCTTTGACTTTGCCTCCAAGGGATAGGAAAGAAGCCTGGCCATCATTTTATCCCATAGTTTCACAGTCTCAGACCAGATGAGAAGGCATCCCTAGTCTCAGCATTGCTGCTTTGAGTCTCTGTACCAGTCCCTGACACATCTGTTCTTGGTGGCCTCCTCCATGTCAAACAGAGAGCTTAAATGTGCTTTTCAAAGGTCCTTGGGATTTCTCTCTCTGCTATAGCTTCAATAACGGTGCATCCTAATAGCCAGGAAATGTTCATGAAAGCTAGCCAATTTCTATTAGTGTTACCCTACCCATTTAGTTTATAGTCCTACCCAATCATTTGGTAACAGAGACTTGGGTAGAAGAGTCATGTATATTAAAAAATGTCAGTCCACCACAGTAAGCAGTAAAAATGTTTACCTGAAAAGTTTCAATATCAGAAGATCCGTCTGTGATTACTTATAAATCAATTGCTGTTTATTAATTAGTCAAGTGGTAGTAATATTTGAGATGATATAGAGATATCATCATAGGTATGAAGGTCCCAGCTATATGTCAATTTGGCTAAGCTATGAGTCTTTGTGGGCCATTAAGATTTGGTCATTACATAATTTGCATGATGCGATCATGCAAGCACTTCCATTATGAGATTTGCTATGAATAACAGATCAGTTAAAAAGGAATTTCCTTCAGGGTATGGCCTGCATCAAATACATATAGACATTCTGATAAATATCATTCACGTTTTACCAACTCTGGATCCTGAATCATACAGCCTCTATTCCTGGAAATTAAGACATTTTATCCACAAATCTTGGGATTCCTTGATTCCTACATTCTGTGAGCCACCAGCCTACATCTTTCTGGTGATTTATCAGTCTTCTCAGCCATTAGGGAAGCTCACTGTCTTCTTCAGCTACAGGAGTCAGTAGTCACTCTAACCTGACATCTGACTTGTGTCTTGCCAGCCTGAACAATTGCATAAGCCATTTTCTTGAGATAGATCTTTATATCTATATCTAAATCTCTGTCCTTCTCTGTCTCTATCTATGTCTATACCTATCTATACAGAGAAAGATAAATATAGCCATAGATATAAGTGTCGTTTTTTTTTTCTGTAGAGAATTTAGTTTAAGAAAAGTCAAGTATAAAGAAGCTAATAATAGCAAAATAATAGTTAAAGGTCTTCAGATGAAAATAAATTAGGGAAGTCAAGAACAGGAAAAAAATGGCAATTCTTCAGAAAACAGAAGGGAGTCACATCACATAAGTTGAAGGGGTTTGAAGAGAAAACATGTTCATTAATAAGGTTGTAACATTGAGAAAAAGTAGAAGAGGTATATGACTGGTGGTGAATGCCTCCAGACAATGTTCACTTTTGAATGGAGTATGGAGGAAGAGAGCTGGAAGGTCAGGTGTAAAGATGAAAGTGGACAAGGGGGAACTTGAGAAAGCTCATGCTGATAGCTGCATTTATTTTTAATCTGGCAGGAAATGAGTTGTCTGCTGAGAAACCTAAGAGTAGAGCTTGGAACAATCTTGGAACATCTGTGAAAGAAGATGGAAGAGACAGTCAAGTAGAGATAAATGGGAGGGGTGGGGCCAGGGAGATTGGCCAACATCACTGGGAATCGATGTTTCCCTTGGCCATTTAAGAGATGATCCAGTTCACAAAAAATATCCTTCTTACCAACTACTGTGTAAATGTATACTGGGATTTTTATCTATCGTTATCTTTTAAGAAAACAAAAGGAAACCAAAGCCTTTATTTCTAAATGCCACAGCCTTTGCCCCTGAAAATCTCTGGGCGCTGTGGAACTACACAAAGCTTTAGTCAAACATCTGCTTTTTATTTATCTTTGTTTACTTAACTCTCCACTTTATAATTTTATAAACAGTAGCACAGATAACAAAATTATGGATGGTTATTTTTGTTGGAGAAGAGTTTTAAACAGTGCTCAGCAAGAATAAAAAATTTATGCTGTCAGGAAAAGTTTCTTTTCAAAAAAAGTGTGGTTAGCTTTCATTTACACAATGAAGAGAAAATGTGTTTTCTGCTATTTTTGCTTACATGGCAGCAGAAGGTTGCAGAAGGATTTGGGACATTTGAGAGTGCATATTTAGTTTTGGTGTAGCAAAGAGAACGACTGATTTCCTGAAATCTAGAAGAACACTTAAGCAATTAGAGCATCCTCTTCCTAGCTAATGCTGGCCTCCATTGCCAAGGAACCGATTCCCAGCCCTGGTAAGCCTGAACATGCCAGAGTAGAACTGTGACTCTTGGCGTCAGAGAGTGAGAAAATGTCAAGAGGAGAAGAGGTGATAAATGCAAGGAAACTGGGAGGATCTGAAACATAAAAAAGGTTACAGGGGCAAACATACTGCTCCAGCATAAACACAGATGAAGGACAGAGAAGAATCCGTTTTCTCATCAATGGAAGTGATCAGAGATATTGGGGATAACGAAATGAGGGGGAGAGAGATGGGGAGCGGAAGGAAGAAAGCCAGGAATTCATGCCCCCCCACACACACAGTGACTGGAGAGGCTCTTGAGTTTGGGGTTTTAGACAAGAGCACAGCAAGGAGTCTGGAGTACTGGGTTGACAGTCGGGTTGCATACCAGACAGGACAAAGGGCATTAGGGAGGAACAAGCAACAACAGAAGACCTTCCAGAAAGCCAGCACTTGGTGGGAAGGCCACCATAAGTTGAATATAAGGCCCAACTAAGCCTCTAAGGCTAGATAAGGGCCCTTTGGAATGTCCTTCCCCCAAATATCCCTCTTCAAAACACTCACCCTATTTGTTGAAAACTTTGCTCTGACTCTTGTCTGAATTCTCTGCCTCATCTAAAAGCTTTCTTTCAAGATGGGCAGAGGAAGGGAGAGATTTGGAATCCTGAATCTCCTCTAGTAACAATAGGATTTTCAGGAGCTGTGCTTTTGGAAGTAGATAGTCAAATTTTTCTTCTGATGTACCTCTAGGTAGACTTGAACCGGCAAACTAGTTAGCAGATGAGTGCATTTCTGCTTGCTTACAACATCCTGAAACTGAAGCAATATTAAGCACTAATTGGGATATGTTAGTGCTTTGGGATAAAAGTAATTATAGTATCATATTAAGATTTTTCATGTATATTTTTAGTGTACATGTATTACTTTTAGATTTCTGGGGTGGTTATCATGATTCTTTCTTCTGAAAAAAAAAAGGCTGAAAAAAATTCATGTGGCAGAAGCATTTTTGTAAATCCAAGTAACTTACGAGCAAAAGGGAAGTTTGGGGTAGTACAGTCTCGGAGACAGTACACGCTGTCCCTGGAAAGTGTGCAAGGCTGCGTGGTGGAGGCTATGGGAAAGTTAACAACTGAAGATGGCTGTTTCGGGGGAGCATGGAGAAACATGCGAAAGGAATACCAAAACAGGAGCATGGAACCCATCTAGAACAGGAAATCCCAAGAGGTCAAGAGAATTCCAGCCCCAAGGGACCCCCAGACACCTGTGGGCTTCACCCACAAGAGGCATTCCCACACTCTGCTTGCAGAGCTCACTGGAACAAGAGAAGAGGGATCTCTAGCCTGCCTATGGCCTGCCTTTGTCCCCTCCGAATCCCGCTGGCTGAGGTTAGGTGCACCCGTGTGATGTCATTTAACTCGAGTCTAGTCTGTATGCCCAGGCTAAGCTCCCACCTGTGCCTAGGCGACTTGGGTCTGAGCATGCTCAGTTCTGGATTTTTCCATAGTGAGTTTGATTTCTTTCCAATGCCTCTATTGTGGTAAGGGCAGTTAAATTTCATTTAAAGTGGGCATTCAAAAAGACAAACTCCCCTTTATCCCTAATCTAGCGACCTGTCATTTCCCCTTCATTGCTTCCTTAAGGTAGTCTGTTTCCTAAGTATGTGGAGTCATTATCTTCATTCCTTATTCCACATACATTGATCTGTAGCAGTTCAACTTCTGGTAGCTCTTTCACTTCAAGTTTCATTAGAAAGAAAGCCAATGTTTGTGTACACATAAGCTACATAAATGAACATTGCCTTTTCCATTAGTGTGTTCAGTAAAGTACTATTTTAGTCTCATTTAATTTAATTATCTTACTTTGAGATTTTGTTAGTTTTGTTTTGTGGGGGTTTTTGTATGACTTCCTGTATAGAAGACCTAGGATAGATAAATCTATATAGAGAGTAACCATATTAATAGTTTCTTGAGGGTATGGCAAGGGAAGTTGGGGGGGGGGGATGGGGAGCTAATGGTAGTGGGTACAAGAAAGAAGAAAATGTTCTAAAATCGAGAATGGTGATGTCTGTACAACTCTTCTTAATGGGATTAAATTATTGATGCTTTTTTTTAAAAAGGAAAGGACCCTTTTGGAATGGTGAAGCATTCACCTGCTATTAAACGTCACCATCCAATCAGCGTGAGAAGGATTGCTCCCATAAATATGAACTTACTTTCATCCCATGAATGCCTTGGAAACCCTAGTTTAATTCCACGATTCTACAGAAGCAGACAGCCTCACCTTTCTCCCACAGGATAGCCAATGGATTTAAACCCTTGACCTTGGTTGGGTTCAATACTGAAGCCCCTGCAAAATCAGAATAAGTTTTAACATAAAATATTGTTGGCTAACTTACCTGCCTTTATGTTTCTCTTCTGCAGAATTGTTAGTTTCACAAAGACAAACGCTGTTTCTGATTTATCCTAATGCTCAATTAGTTAAATCAATGATCCTAAATGGGTAATTAGTGATATTTCTAGAAGGAAAAAATGGAGGAATTTTTTAATCTTGAAAAAAAATGTCAAATCCATTCGGTTTCTTACAACTATTCTTTAAAATACATAAGTATGAAACATAAGATCTGGCTAAAATTTACTGGCCTGTACATTTGAGGTTCTCTATCGTATATCAGACCTTGAAAGAGAACATACCATATTTTATGAGTATGTTCATAAACATTTCAAACATGAGTACCGTTTGCCTCAAATATTAGCTTTGAACATAAATTAATCAAATCACTATGTAGTACAGGGTTGTCTCAAGAAACAAACCCAGGACACTAATGATTTTATATATATCTATATAGATAGATAGCATGAGAAATAAGCAGCTCATTAATCTAAAAAGCAGTACAAATGGATCAGTGCAACTCATTTCGATAAGACAGCTAATACACAGGCAGTCCTTCAAGTCTTGAGGTTGACTGGGTTGTCTTCTGTAGAGCATTTCAAGCTATCCGGTCACAGGCTATAAACTGCAAGACAGATCACCAACAGTCAGCCAGATGACTGGTTCTGACAGTCCCCAGCTCAAGCAATGTAGAGTGCCAAAGCAGGTCTCAAAGAACTCTGGACCCGCAGTGACGTAGTCCATGGGACTGGTGTCCCACAGGTAGTGTAGCTTGTAAATTGAGATAGAGAACAAGCGAAGGCAGCCAGCTGCACACTGGTCCCAGGATCAAAGATCACAAGGCCAAAAAAAGGTGAGACTCACCAATCCGTTTATCTCTCTGCCCTTCAATGAATCCCACATATTTTCATTGGCCATGTTGGCACATTAAATCTACTTATCACAATCTATCCCTTGCCAACATGGTATCTATGCAACATGGTATCTTTAGCCATAGATAATTTCCAGATATTAATGAAATCACACTTATACTTAAATAAAACATCTATCAGCTATATAAATGAAAACACACCGAGTTCAATTGTATCTGATACATCATACTTGAACGAGGGAAAGATATTCAATAAGCTCATATAAGGGAAATATACTGATAATCACAAACCTCGCTTTTGCAATTGATCATGTGGTCATAACTGGTAAATAGAACTACCTTCGACTTACTCCCCACTCTGTATTGCCTTTCCTTTCTGCAAGCACCTCAGTAGACTATGGTTTTTTTGCCTTTTTTTTTTGCCTGATGGGGTGACCCAGCCCCTCATTCCGGAGGGCATTCAAAGAGCATGGCAGTACTAAGAGTCAGCCTATGGAATTTCCTGGATTCCAATGATACTCCTTCTTTCCTCCATTGTGTAGTCTAATTTCTCCCTGGTGATCAGGATCACGCAGTAGAGTGACACCCTTCCTGACCTGTTGATCCAAAAGCAAGAGAAGGGCAATGTGGCCAGGGGTCATTCTCAACTGCCCATTCAGTGGAATTCACGCTGTTTCCAGGTGGGAGACTTCCTTGTACAGGACTAGAACCTCCAGGCATGAAGAGCATAGGGTTTGCTGGAATAGGAAACAACAGCACTTCAAGTGGATCGCTAGGAGTAACAGTGATTGGTGTCATGCCAGCTTACACCCCTTGGCTTCTGGAATTATGGGTATCAGAGACACAGCACCATTTATTGGCTGCTAGTTTGGAGCATTTAGAGCTTCTTGGCGAACATTGTCCCACCTCTGTAAGTTGTTGTCACCTATTTGGCACCATAATTGTGTCTTTAGGAGACCAACCCATCCTTCTATCAAGTCAGCTATTTCAGGATAATGAGGAACATGATACAGCCAGTGAATTCCATGGGCACGGACCCATTGCCACACTGCATCTGTTGTGAAGTGAGTTCATGATCTGAAGCAATGCTATATGGGATGCCATGCCAGTGGATGAGGCTTTCTGTGCATCCACAAATGGTAGTTTTGGCAGAAGCATTACATGCACAGAAGGCAAATCCATATCCAGAATAGATGTCTATTCTAGTAAGAGCAAAACACTGCCCCCTCCATGCTGGAAGTGGTCCTATGTAATCAACCTACCACCAAGTTGCTAGTTAATCTCCCCGAGCATGATCCTATATCTTGGGCGTAATGTTGGTTTCTGCTGCTGGAAGTTGGGACATTGAGCAGTGGCAGTTACCAAGTCAGCCTTGGTGAGTGGAAGTCCATGTTGCTGCACCCATGCATAACCTTCATTCCTGCCACCATGTCCACTTTGTTCATGTACCCATTGGGCAATAACTGGAGTGGAAGAGGAAAGAAGAGGACCATGCGTCACAGTGTGTCTGGTCTTACCCTCTTGATTGTTAAATCCTCATCTTTAGGGGAGGTGAGCATTCAAATGAGACACGATTATTTTTACTTTCTTTGCCATTCCCAGAGGTCTGCCTCATACTTCTCCTGTACACCTCCTTGTAACCTCCTTGTAACCTCCTTGTAACCAATTTCCAATCATGTTAAACAACCTGAAAATTAGAGGTAGCATGCCCAAGTCACTGCCCTTTAGTCAGTTCTGACTCACAGTGACCCTCTAGGAAAGGATTTCTGAGTCTACAACTCTCTATGGAATTAGAGAGCTTCATCTTTCCTCATAGATGGCATGGATACAATACTGAAATCACATATTCTGAAACTGGAAGAAATAAATGAAGTTAAAAAACTGGATAGAAAATCTGAAAGGACAGATTAAGAAAATAAAACCAAGTGTTCTAATAACAATTAAAAAAGAACACTGTGTTAGTCCATGTAGACTAGAGGAACAAATTTCAAACCACGCATATGAATATAAGGAATGGGTTTATATTCAAGGAGAACAGAACATTGAGAAAACATCCCAGTCCAGTCCAGATCAAAGTCACAAGTCTGATATTAACCCATATGCCCAAAATCAGTCCATAAAGTCTCCTTCTGACTCACCAAGTCACAGGTCAGTGGCTACAAAGTGCTGGCACTTCCAGGGCTAAGGGTCCATCAATAGCATCCTGTGGTGGCAGAAGCAACTCATAACTGGCAGAGGGCTGCATGTGGCTGCCCCAGCCTCAGAGGTCTTGCTCCATCAGGGTAAAGCTGTGTGGTTTCTCTACCGGCTACTCCAGCCTCCCAGACGCCACCATTCTGTGTTGCCTGTGATTAATCATCTCTCAAACTAACTCCCAACAACTGGGGAAGATAGCTTCTCATCTTCATGAGGGAAATACCGCGAGATTTCCCAGAAGTCTCAGGAGAAAACCATGCCCACATAGAGGCCTCATTGGCTACTCAATGGCTATTTCCAGATTAACAGGCCAGACTCCACCCCTACATTTCAATCATAAAACTAATATAAGCACATGACTGCTACAAACACCAAATGGGAAGAACATGCTTAGCACATCTTACCCTGAAATGGTTCAGAAAACACCTCCAATTTCAATCTTAAACTATTCTACAGACAAAATGTTGAATGATGCAAGAAGCATGAAGAGATGGTGAAAAGAATACAGAGGCAGAATACAAAAAGGACTTGCTGAGGCTTCACCATTTTGAGAAGAAGCACATGAGCAAGAACCAATAATGTGGAATGAAGACGTTCAAGGTGCACCAAAGATGTTAGCCAAAAAGCAAAGGTGCAGGGATTGAGGTGACACCAAGTGAAATGTTGCAATGGGCTGATGACACAAAGGATGTTCTTACACATCTATGCTAAGAAATTTGGAAGACAGCTACTTGGTCCAATGAGTTAAAGAGCTTTATATATTTGCCAATCCAAAAGAAAGGTGACCTAAGACAATGCCCAAATCATAAAATAAAATCATTGATATCATCTACAAATAAATTTTGCGCAACATCATCCACAAATGTTGCAGCAGTATGATGGACATGGAACAGGCAGAAATTCAGGACAGAGTCAGAAGAAAGCATGGAATACAATTTCTGAAGTCAAAGAGATCTTGGCTCAAAACAGATAATACTGGAAAGATGCTTACTTATGTTGTATTAACTACACTAAGGCATTCCACTGTGTGGACCATCCTAAAGTATGGAGACCCTTCAGAGGAATGGGAATTCCTGAACACTGCATTGTCTCCTCTCATCATACTTGTTGTGCTGAATTAATAACAAGAGAAAGTAGATTATGCGACGAAGAACACGCCATCAAAAATGGAGGAAGACTTTACTAATTACCTATCATATGCAAATAATACTACCTTGCTTCCTAAAAGAGAGGGACACTTAGAGCATTTACTAATGCTACTAGTCTTAAGTATGGATTAAGGTTCAATGTAAAGAAGACAAAAATCTTCACAACTGGACCTATAGGTCACATCATGATAAATGGAGAAGCAATTGAAGTTGTCAAGAATTTTGCCTTGCTTGGATCTACAATGACTGGTCATTGAGGCAGCAGTCACAAGTTCAAGGGGGTTGCATCAGGCAAATCTGTTGCACCACATTAGAGTATTTAACAGCAAGAATGTTACTTTGAAGACTGAGGTGCATGTGACCCAAACCATGGTATTTCCATTGCCTCAAATGAATGTCAAAGTTGGACATGGAATAAAGAAATCTGAAGAGGAATCGATCCCTTTGAATTGTGTTGCTGAAGAAATCTATTGCTATTACTATGGACTGCCAAAAGGACAACCAAGGCTGTCTTAGAAAAGCATTGCCAGATTTCCCCTTAGAAGCAAGGATGGCAAGATTTCACCTGACACGGACTTACCGGTCGTTCCGCTGAGAACCACATCATCCTTGGTAAAGTGGACGGGGCAGTGAAAAAGAAGAAGGCCCTCAGGGAGATGGATGGACCCTGGCTGCAACAAGGCGCTTGTGAGGATGGCACAGCACAGGGCAGTGTTTTGTTCTATCGTGCAAAGGGTCATGATCCTCAGAACCTACCGGATCCCACCTAATGACAAAAGACAATCTCTACTATTTCCTTAATGTCGCTGCTTTTTGTCTACTTGTTGGAGATGTTGGTTTCAGATGTTAACTTGGGTTCTTTCTCAATTTTTAATATTTGTTTCTATTGCTATAAATTGCACCATGAGCATTGCTTTTCTGTGTTCCAAAGGTCTTAATATTTTGTGTTTTAATTCTCATTTAATTCAAATTATTTTATTTATTTGTTTTTGTACTCCTAGTAGTTTCCAGGAGAATGTTATTTAGTTTTTAAGTATTTTATATATTTTGCAGATATTCCTATTGTTTATTTCTGAGAATATGCTTTGTAATATTTCTCTCTCTAAAAGCTTATTATCTTACTTGTGGCCTAACATGATATAGTGTAGGGAATGTTTCATGTGCACTTAAAAAAAAGTTTATTGTGCTTCTTCTTGTAACATATTTCTATGAAATCAAGTTGTTGTGTTGTTTAGTTGTTTTGTATATTTGCTGGGTTTCTCTTTGGTCATTCTTTTATTGAAAGTGATGAACTAAGTCTCATTTATTGGGGAGTTATCTGTTTATCTTAATTCTAGTAAGGTTAATATATCCATTGGCATTCTCTCATTGGATGCGTGTTTATGAATTTGTTTTCTGGTTTAATTTATCCTTTAATCATTATCTAATGTTCTTCCTGTTTCCTATGTTGTTTGCCTTAAAATATATCTTATCAGAAATTTATATAGATTCTTCTGTTCCTTTTCTGCTGCTCTTTGTAAGATGCACTCTTGTCATCCTTTTACTTTTCATCTATTTTTGCCTTAGTGTCTAAAATATTTCAATTTTAGACTGCATGTTGATGGGTCATGTCTTATTATTTATCTCACAATATACCTTAATCTGTGCATTCAGTTAATTTATATTCAGTGTTATTACCAGTAACTATGAATTCATTGCTGCCAATTTGTGTTTGTGTGGATGTGATATTGGTGATTTTGGTTTCTGGTTTCATATAATCTTGCATTGAGTTCATTATATGTATGGATCATTTTAATATTTCCTTTGTTGCTATTATTTTAGTGTTAGTAAGTATCCATAATTGACCATTTATTATTTTGATGACCAGGCTCATTAATTTTATTTGAAATCACCTATGATTCATTAATTTCTTCTAAAGTTAAAAAATGTCATCCTTCTTGAAATTGTCTTGACTTCTTCTCCATTTGGACATCCAGTAACTGCACTATCTAGTTCCTCTGTTTGCTTTGCACTTGCCCTTATTCACAATTTTGTTCAATAGCTTTATTGACATATAATTCACGTATCATACAGCTCGTGGTGCAAATCTCTCAAGAGGAGTTGTACTAACATCATTATAATCAGTATCAGAACATTTTCTTCATTCTTGAATTCGTTGTTATTAGTCTCCTTCCCACCCTCCAACCTCCCCTGCTTAATGACAAGAAACCATTCACACAGTTACTTCCTCTGCAGATTTACCTGTCCTGAATTTCTCATACACAAAAACATTTTAAAGACAAGAAACAATAGTAAAAAGTAAGCAAACAAACTGAACAAGAATAACAAAATAAAACATGTTAAAAATCTCAAAAGAAAAGCAGGAAACATTAAAAAATAAAACAAATTTATATGGACTATAAGGAAAATCAAATGATAGCATGCTACATTTTAACCCAATGGCATCTGTGACAGTCCACTTTGCAATGCATTCTGCAGGCTCACAAAGCTGTGCTTATTCCTGATCCACAGTCAGAGCATTATTCACAGGATCTTAATCCAAGTGTATTTCCATACTCAGTCTTTTAAAAAAACTGAAACTGCTTTAAAATGGGTCAAACTGGATATCAAATGAAAGGATATTACATTTTGTCCTAATTACATTTGTCATAATTAACTTCACAATGCATTCTTTCTGATAACAGTGCTATTTCCATCCCTCAATTATCACTGGAAGGGATTCCCCAGAGTTTTGATTTATGTGTGGGCCCTACAAGTGAGTTTTATACTTCCATTGTCATCCATAGCTGTCTGCAAACCAGAGGTTCACCATTTAAGCTCTGATGTCATTCCCCTATCTTTTATTTGAATTGTACTATTTAATATCCGTTAGTCACACAGGTTGGCATGCTTCTTCCATGTAGACTTACTTGACACCTCAGTTAGATGGCTGCTTGTTTAAAAACAAACCTTTAAGGTCCCAGACACAATTCTCTCTGAGAGCTGGGCAGCATCTAATTTCTTCATCATGCTTTTCTGTAGCACTCATATCTTCAGGGATCTCATCATGGGACTGAGCATCAAGGAGGGACGTGCCACAATAACAAATGTTTCTTAGATTGGGGATTGAATTCTGTGCAAGTCCAAAAGACATATAAAGTTTATATGTGTCTATGGTTCACCTTATAGACAATTATGTCATTGTATATTATCAATCACACCCCTTCCATAGTCATCAAGTCAATGCAGACTTTCTGTGGCGCTATGGGGAAGGGTAGAACTGATCCCGTTGTCTCCAAGCCTCTACATTCACAGAAGTAGAAAACCACCTCCTTTCTCTGTGTTTCAGATTGTTGAGTTTTTTATAGTTAGCAAGCCATTGTGTAGCCATTACAAAATGGTCAGGTCATTAACTTAGCCAGTGACGTTGACTTTAAGCCTCTGTTGAGAAAAGGAAATTAGAAAAGTATATATCGACTATGATCCATAATACTTGAATTAGTGACTTGTACAAATTAATGTCTTAAGTGACTGGACTGTATTTTCATAAATAATGGGAGTTGGTGATAGGGCAGATTTCCAATAATAGTCATCCACAGCAGCAGAGCTGTGACTACCAGATTCGTATATATCATCGTGAAACAGGAGGGCATTACAACAGTAGTTGAATGGTAGTTCTTGGCCACCATTCTTCAGGCATCCTCAAGGCCAGAGATTCTAATCAAAGCTAGTGTCTTCCACTTGTATGCACTTGGGCCTGTTGTCATCTGCTTCTTCTTACACGGAAAAGTCTCAGACCTTAGTCCCATGGATCTAGGTGAGATTGAGGTAAAGTCCTGTTCACTTATTTGGTTTTCCAAGCCAACTCCTTCTTGTGTGGTCTATGAAGGACATTTTGTGCACCTCAAAATACAAAATCTAAAGTCCCCGTACTCAACAGAGCATGAACAACATCACCAAGAGATGCATAAAAACTAGGTAAAATTAGAAACCTATTCCCAAGTATATTCTCCCCTTAACTTCTATAAAATTATTAAGCTTTTTCTTGTTTAAAGGTTATTACTCCTCATTTTGTTTACAATTTTTAAAACACTGTACTTGCATTTTCACAGTACTAACATTATCTCTGTGCCATGTAGCTAGTCCAAGGAAATCCAAATGAAAAATTATTAATGATACTGAAAAATATATTTCAATTTTTCTAAGCACAGCAAAGTCACTTCTGAAGCTGGTGTCAACTTTCCTAAGTCCATATTAAATTTCAGGCTACACAGCTTAATGCAGCATAAAGCATACCCTTAAAAAAAAGTATGTGGGAAAATGAGGGCATTAACATTAATGTGGTCAAGGGTTAAAAGCTCTTCAGTTTTTTTCTATATGTTTAATTTTATTAAATGTAGAACTGCATTTTTAGTATTGAACATGGCCATAGGAATCCTTGGGGTTTGCAAACAGTTAGTGAGATGCTCTACTACATGGAAGGTTGGAGGTTTGGATGAGACTCTTGGAAGAAATTCCTGAAAATCTACTTTGAAAAACTCAACCATTATGTACCTTAGGACATAAAGTTCTCCCTTGAGACATACAGGCACACAATGATTTGAATTTACTTGAGAGCAACACAAGATGTCAATGTAGCTATTCTGAATTAGCACAGCTAGTGCTTGCTTTTGCTGAACAACCTGGTAATGCTTTTATGTCTAGGTGAGGGCATTTAAAAAAGATAGCTACCTCCCAACCCTATTGTCAGAATAAAGACTTTTTTTTTTAACTCCTGGGGAGGACTTAGCTTTACCAACGCCATGACAAGGTAATCTACATTCCATGTACAATTTATAAACTCAAACATCTTCATAAAATAACCAGATGCACAGTGGTTCAGTATTATACCTAAGTACCTTCAGATAGATTGAACCACCTAGAGAAAGAAATATTGGTATGATGAAACACAGATGCATAGAAAAGCACCAAATTACTTTGTTCACAAAGACTGACTTTGCAGTTTCTCCCCACCCCCCAAAGCCCTGAAATAAGCATTGAACTCATACCTTCAGGTTTTAGTATGAAACCTTGCTTTTAAAAAACAACCTGGGCTGAGCCCCGGTGGCGTAGTGGCTGTGTGCAGGACTGCGGCCCACGGGGTTGGCGGTTCAAATCCAGGAGCAAGGCTGGGCCTCTTACTCCAACCAGAGGGCAGTAATGCCCAGTCCCCCCCAAAACAACAACAACAACAACAACAACAACAATCAGCCAGATTTATAATTGTTAAAGTTACTTTATAAAATAGGATATTACAAGTAAGACTCAAGAGAAAAATAACATTAATTGCTGCAATACCATCAAGCCAGTTTTGTTTTAGTCAATTCAGACTAATGATGATGCCTGTGTGTAAGAAAAGATCTGTGCTTTATAAAATTGTTGATGCTGTTCTTTCCAGAGACAATGGCCAGGCTTTTTTACTCCAGTGCCCTTGGGAACACCTGACTCTGAAGCCTTTTGATTGACAGTCTAGGGCTGTAATCATTTGTACTAACTAGGTCTTCACTACTCTTGGTAATTCCATGTTTTTATTTTATAATATTACTTGTCATGATCTTCTGAGATCATTGATCTCAAAGATGCCAAGAACTTCTAGATAAAATGTTTAAGTTGCTTTTTTTTTGGAGGCCGATACAGAAACTGGATTTTTGGACCCTCTCTAAAATTACAACAGTATGCAGTCCTAGCTAGTGAGAGATCAAACCGATTATTTCTGGCAAAACCGATATTTCCATAAGCATATTGCCTCCCTTTGTGAAAGTTTCCCTTTTCTTTTATAAAAATTTAATTTTTGCTGACAACAGAATAGATTGCTCGAAATTTTTGAAAATGTCAAAGCTTCAAAATTTCCAAACTAATAATTATTCTAAGAGTTATAATTATATAGTGCATAGAAAATCTGGCATAAGAGTATTTTTTTAAGTATAGGTTTGAAGCACACACACACAAACACATCAGCATTCTTTTCTTCACAGAATTATTTATGAGGCTCACGCTTAATCATGTAAAATTTTATCAAAAATAATCTTGGCAAAAAGCAACATTTATTGTGTGAATTTGGCATAAAGACACACTTCAGCTGGCAAAATTCATCTAACTTGCTTTGAGGATCTTTACTTCCAGTAAGTTTTTACTCCTCAAAGTAGAATTTTGTTGAAATTCAGAATACAATTTCTTAAGCCTAATTCCCTTATAGTTATTTTGAGCTGCAAACATTCTTATTCCTAATATGATGTTAACTAAAATATTAAGCTTCATTAATTCAATTTTACCTAAATTTATTGTGCCCACATGATCAATGCTTATGGAAGCAGTGGTCTTGATGTTAAAGGTTGCTCTGCATTGAGTAAATATGCTTCACAAGCCCCTTAAATGTTGAAAAGCAAGGAAGTTAAAATGAGGACTAAGGTGAGCCAGATCCAAGCCATTGTGTTATCATTCTCCCAACTGTATGTGAAAGTAGGACACTGAATGAGGAAGACTTAAGAATAATTGAGGTGTTTGAATTATTATGCTGGAAAAGAATACTCCAAGTATCATGGACTTCCCAAAGAACAAATAATCTTGGAAAAAATACTCCCAGAATGACCCTTAGAACCAAGGATGATGAGACTTCATCGCACATATTTTGGGCATATTCTTAGGAGAGACTATTCCCTGGAGATAGACATCATGTGAGGTAAAGGAGAGGGGCAGAGAAAAAGAGAGGCCTCCCATGGTATGGATTGGCACAGTGCCTGCAATGGTGGGCTCAAACATATAACAAGTGGGCAGGAAGCGGGGTGCTTACTTCTAGGTTCTTATGAGTCAGAACTGACCCCATGGTCCCTAGTAACACCATGGAAATAGATTGATTATCTTCTTCACTTTCTTTTTCTGTTTTGTTTTGTTTTGTTGGGGAGGCATCACTGCCCTCTGGTGGTGGGAGGTAGGAGGCCCATCCTTTGCTCCTGTGGAGCTGGAATTGAACATCCATCCCAGTGGGCCACAGTCCCACACACAACCATTACGCCACCGGGGCTCAGCCTTCACTTTCTTATTTAATAGAAAAATTCTAAGTTGCTGTGTACTATTCATTTGTTAGTTCAAAAGAACATTAGCACTCTATAATTATAATGAGAACTTAAGAAAAAGCATTCAGAAGGTCAAATTTTATCAATATCCATATTTGATTCACTAAATGAGAGAAAAATGTTTCTAGTCAGTCAGAAATATCATAGTTAGAATAAGTTTAAAATCAAAGGAAAGTTAAAAAATATGGAAACCAAAAAAAAAATATGGAAACCTTCATTAAACAAAACACCATGTAATCAAGTTACTGTCTGTACAGATTTACCTATCTTGGATGTCATATACAGTGAAACATTCAAAGCCAGGCAAAAAGCTAACATGATTAAAAATATAAAACAGACAAAAGCCCCAATTAAAAATAAAGCAGAACATATTAAAAACTAGAACAAATGTAAAGGGGTCATCAGGGAGGTTAATTGAGAGTATGCTAAGTTGTAACCTACCTGCCTCTGTGTGCTTGCTTTCTGCATGCTAACAAGACCATTTGTGGCCCTGGTCCATGATAAAAGGAGGATTCTCATGCAATTAACTCCACATGTTTTTCTGTCTATCTATCTATCTATCTATCTATCTATCTATCTATCAATCATCTATCTATCTAGCTATATATCATCTATCTATTATCTATATCTATCATCTATCTATCTATCATCTATATCCCTTTCACTGAAAGAAAGAGATATGAATCAAAAGAAATATCAAATAATAAGATATTCCATTTTGTCCTAATTGTGTCTGCCACAGACTTTACATTGTTCTCTGTTAATAGGGATACTCATATACCTTAACTCTGTTTGGAAGGGATTCACCAGAGGTTTAATCAATGCGTGGACCCTGCAAATGAGATTTGCGCTTCCACTGTCAATCTATAGCCTTCTGCAAACCAGGTCTTCACAATTTAAGCTCTGATGTGATTCCTTCCTTTATATTTTGAATGGTTTGGTAATTTTAATAATTACCACTTAACTGTCAGTTTTTCTACTGTGGTGGCTTGCATGTTCCTATGATGTTAGAAGCTATTTCAAATAAGAGCAAGGACATTCCTGGTGGACAGATTTCAGCTGAGCTTCCAAACTAACACAGGAGGATCTGAAACCTACTTTAAAACAAACAAGCAAAACAAAAAAAAACCTAGCTAGTGAAACATTTACTAGTAGCAGTGGAATATTTATATAATGCTAGAAGATAAGATTGGAAGACACATATTAAATATCTGAGAAAGAGCTGTCTCCTTAATATAGAGTTGACCTTAATGAGATGAATGAAGGCAAAGTTTTCAGGACCTAAATTTGCTGGTGTGACACAACTAAAAATGAGAATAATCAGCTGAAATTATCCACTAATAATCAGAAACTGTAATGTATAAAATATGAAACACAGAAAACTGGAAGTCTTCAAAAATGCATCCTAAGTGTCAGAGTTAGGTTTATTCACACAACTTATGCAATTTGTATACTGCAAAAATACACTGAGATGCTGGACTTATAAGAAGAAGATAGCATTGGAAATGCAGGGAGACTCATTAACAACCTTCAAGATGCAGAAGACAGACTCCCACTTGCTAAAAATGAAGACTTGAAGTACTTGCTGAAGAATATCAAAGACTTCAACCTCCAGGATGCATTGCAACTCAATGTAAAGAAAGCAAAAATCCTCAAAATTATACCAATAGCAATTCCATGGTACAATGGAGAAAAAAACTCATTTATCAAGGCCATCGTTTTATGTAGGCCTACCACAATCAGAGCCTAAAGGAAAAGCAATCAGAAAATCAAAGGACATATGACATTGGGCAAGTCAGACACAAAGATCGCTTTAAAGTGTTAAGAAGCAAATATTTCATGTTGAATACTGAGATAAGCTAGCCAAAGAATGATACTTCATCAGTATACATTGTGAAAACATAAAATAGGATCTATTCGTATCATTTATTTCCCTAACATAGAATTTGACTTTCTGATAAAAAACATATTTTTCAAATTGATTCTTATAAATCATAATAACCTTTTTTACAACAATCAGAACTTCACACACTATTGCTAAACAAATACAATGGTAGAGCAATTTTAGGGAATAATTTGGTTGTATTTTATAGAACTATACACTTATTGGAGGACACAATAACCCAAAAGTGCTATGAAAGTGAATTTTCATAGCACTTTTGTCTCAATCATTCAAATATGAAAACAGTCCAGATGTCCATTAGCATGTAAATGTTACAAACAAAACACAGTGCCTCTCCATATAATAAAATACTATTTAGTAAGAACAATGCAAAAAAAACCAGATGAGCTATTTATACACATCCTGTAGTTATCATGTTCAAAAGAATTTAGGCAAGTGAATAAGCTAGAATCATAGAGTTTGAACTATATCATTCCTATATATGAGATCCAGAGGAACCTCAAGGTCTTGTAGTGGTGGAGTAGGGCTAAGAGTACACCACGGGGATTGACTGCAAAGAAGTACAAGGCAACATCTCAAAAGGAAGGAAATATTCAATACCTTGTTTGAGGTGGTGGCGATGAGCATGGATATATTTGATAGCATTCATTAAACCTAACACCTAAAACAAGTACATTTTTATTGCAAGCAAGTGACATTTTAATAAAGGCAATTTTTAAAAATTTGATGGGAATTGTGTTTCTTCCCTCTAAGAACTGAGGGTCTCTATTCCTTTTCCTTGAATCTTATGCTCTGCCTAAATTTAAAAATTTGCCCAAATGATTATGATAGCATAAACATTTTATAAAAGAAGATGCTTTTAAAAATTACATGAATAGTCTCTGGTTTCAATGAAATTTTCAAATATATAATTTACTGTTATAGTTTGACTAATGGGCACATTGAAGTTCAAAGTGCCAGTGTGATCTTGTGTGGACAGAGGATTTTTGAGATATTACATGGTTGGTTAACATCTTTTTGTCGTGTTGTAGGAGAAGAAAACAGATGCAGACAGAGTCATGCAAGGGGACACAGAGGCAGTGTTTTGCGAACATGTGTCTACAAGCCCAGAAATGCCAAGGATTACTGAAAATTACCAGCAATTAAGAGAGGGGTATGAACCAGTTCTTCCCCCCGAGTCCTAAGAAGAAATCCACATGGTACATACACAGAATTAATTTTTTGTTCTCTACAGTCACTCACTTACGCATATTTTATTATGTCAATCCTTGGGTACAAAAATGTTACCGCTGAGTAAAAGGCAGCAAAATGAAGGGCAGACACTTCCTCCTGGAGTAGTGATAGGGCAGCTAAGGTGGTTGTCGTCACATGCTGAGCAGAGCCAGTGAAGTCGCTGGGGTCCTTATGATTTTCCTTTTATAACTACGTGACATCTGCTCTGCAATCACCGCTTTTAGTCCTCCATTTATAGATCTAATAATTGAAGCACAAAGAACAGCAGAGCTAAAAACTTCTACCTTGGCATTTTTGTCATGTTTCTTGACTTGCCTATTTAGATATCACTCTGTTTTCTAGATTGTTTGTTGTAGCTACATTTGAATAAAGAACTGCATGATATTTGTATTAGCATCTCATACCAAGTCTATAAAATATTAAAGGTAGAAAACACGAATACAAGTGAATAATGTCCTTTAGAAAATAATTTAAAATACATTCTATTTGGTCAGAAAATCATTTTGTGCATAATATTTGAGAATGCAGCTTTTCAAAACAGTTGGTTGTTAATGAGATAAACCTTTTGGGGAAAGAAATATAAAGGACTCAAACTTGAAGAAAAACTAATCTATCAACATTGAAAAGAACATAAAGACTGGTCCCAAAGATAAAGTGACCAGATTTTAACATTGGTAAAACGAGACACTATTGACCGGAGGGACAGGAGGGGGAGGCAGGGGATGGTGGGGAGAGGGTATATTCCCTTCCTTTTCTCTAACCCTTCCCTAGCTTGTCCTGCATTCTTTCCCAAAATCGGTACTTTTTTAAAATGCCACAGGATGTGGGGAAAATTGTTTAAAATTTCCCAGCAAAAGTGGGACATCTGGTCACTTTACAAACATAAGCAGGTATGCTAAATTTCATTTCTCCCAACATAATAGGTTAGGTCATATACACATAAAAGCAAGCAGCAGACATGATAGATTTTGTGAAAGTTGTTTTATTTTAATAGTGGTGCCTTGTGGGCAGAGTTATGTATAATTATTGCACTCTGAAGATTAAAAAAGTAATGGGGTGAAACATTTTCTTTACTGAATTTAATGATTTCTCTTTTCTTTTTAAAATTTTATTAAAAATTACTTAATGAATTCCAAAATTTAAGTAGGTGATCCAAATAGTATAAATCTTAAGTATGAAAGAAATAATTTATAGAAAACAAATGTTCATATTTATTTATATTAATGATTCAATATTTCAAGTATTAGAATAAATTTATTGTCTGTATAAAGATGCAAGTAGTAGATATTTGTTGAAGAATCCCAGTATTACAAACCTGAAAGCATTAAATAAAGAAACATTTATCTAATATGATAAATTGGTATTATGGGATACTAAGCAATCACTAAAAAGAATGAAATAGTTTGTATGTGCTGGCACATTGTTAGTGATAAGACAGAGGGAGGATAAAGGGTAAGGAGGAAGAGAGACAAAGAGAGTGCATTCACATGTGCACAAAGGTCTCTGGAAGATGCACAAGAAAGTGATAGGTATATTATTTCCAAGGAGTGGCTCTCAGAATCAGAGAAGGTTTCTCTTGTTATTATCCATGAACTTTGATTTTTTAAAAGCACATTCACAACATTTTGCGTCGCCATGAGCTAGAATCAACTCTACCCATTTTTTTTGTATACACACACACACACACACACACACAAAACAAGTAAAAAAGTATTGCCAGTAGGGGATCCAGTTCATACATGTTTTGGTTTATTTCTAACAAAGCATGCTTCATCATGCTTCTGCAACCAGAATATGTGAGGAAAAACTCCCTCAGTAATATCCATGTCTTGATATCTTAATATCATGTGTTAGTCCAGGTAGACTAGAGAAACAAATTCATAAACACACACACATATATATATAAGGGAGAGTTTTATATACAAGGGGAATGGAACATGGAGAAAGCATCCTAAGCATTCTAAGGTCTTAAGTCTGATATTAGTCCATATGTCCGATACCAATCCATAAGTCCTCTTCAGACTCACAAATTACATGCAATGACGCCAGGACAATCCTATGATTGCCAGTGGGTGCAAAGTCCTGAGTATCCAGTGGTGGCAGAAGCATCTCAGCGCTGGCAGGGGTCTCTGCATGACTCTTCCAGTTTCCAGGGCTCAGGGTCTATGCTGCCATGTGTCTTGTCAGCTGCAATGTCTGCCAGAGACTGAGTCTTGTGTCTTGTCAGTAAAGTGTCTCCAAGGCAGAAAACTACCACAAGATTTCCCAGAATTCTCAGAGAAAGCCATGCCCACACAGAGGTCTCATTGGCTATCTCCAAATTGACAGGTTAAACTCCACCTCTACACTCCCAATCCTGAAATTGATACAAGTTCATGACTGCCACATATCATAAGGGTACTTTTCAAAAATATTTTAAAATAATCGCTCAAGAAACAGGGGTTGCCAAAGTGATCTCCTTCACCAGCTAAATTCTAGACAGACAGGTCAGCACTGAAATCTGGGAAACATTTGGGGATTCTGAAGTGGTAATGTTGACAGATTTTCTTGAATAGCAAAGGGAAATCTTGAGGATACTTAGGAAGAATATATATATATATAAGAATATATATATATTAATTTAACACTTATTTTGTGGGGGAAAATAGTGAAGCAGGAAATTTACCCCATGGAATTTTCTTCCACTGCCACATCCTCAGGGGAAGCCCGGGCTGTCATGTAAGAATTTGGAAGAGTGCACCTCAGGCCACCCATTCTAAAGTCTTCACCTTTTCCTTCCATACATCTTTTTGTTTTCAAAATTCAGTCAGGGTGCCTTGTAGCAACAATGAAACATATAACTTTCCTCTAGTTCTTCAAGTCTTCCTCCCCCAACTATCATGATCCCAATTCTACCTTACAAATCCAGCTAGACTGGTTGAGATACACTGGTACAGATGGGAATTGTAAATAGAAGAAAGGTAGGTAAGAGGAGCCCCTCAGGACCAGCAGTGAGAGTGGAGATACCGGGAGGGCGAAGGGATGCTGGGGTAGAAAGGGTGAGCCGATTACAAGGATCTACATATAACCTCTACTCTTCAGGACAAAAAACGAAGGAATGGGCAAAGGGAGACTTAGGGCAACATAGATATGGCAAAATAATAATTTATAAATTTCCAAGGGTTTCTGAGGCAGGGGGGAACAGGAGGGAGGAGAAAAGATGAGGAGCTGATGTCAATGGCTCAAGTAGAAAGCAAATGTTTTGAGAATGATGATGGCATCAGGTGCATGAAGGTGTTTGACATGAGTCCCCAATAAAATGATTTATTAAAAAAAAACTCAATCAACATTGAAAATAACACTGTTAGGGTTCTTCAAGGATGTGCTAACTATGTTTAGGTGTGTTATACATCCAAAGGTGCAGAATCTTCAGGGAAGGGCTGAAGAGATGGAAATGCTGGTTTCAGAAAATACATATATAATATATATTTATTTATAATATATATTATTAATATGTTTATAACCTGTGATAGAGGATATATCAGAAAATAGTAGCTTCACATTTTGATATTTTGTTTAATAAAAGTTTCCATGATTTAGTAGCAACACTTTTTAACCTATATACAAATTCTTTATAAAGTATAAATATTCTTTTAATATAACATCTTAATGAGATCATTTTAGGTACAAGATATATCTCTATAGTTTTTACCAATAAAAGGCTTTCCTGTGGCATACAAGGAGTTTAGAAAGATAGGATCCACTCAGTGCATATGGCAGATGCTTTCCCCTCAGGAGAAAGATCTTGATACTTTTACCTGGGGCCCTAGAACGTCATTGTATGTTGCTAGATAATAGTTCAGACATGGGTAATTTATACATGTTAACCAACAGAACTGACGACTACATCTTGAATTGCAGAACTGATTCGCAAATATAAATACTATATTTTGCATATGGCAGATGCTTTCCCCTCAGGAGAAAGATCTTGATACTTTTACCTGGGGCCCTAGAACGTCATTGTATGTTGCTAGATAATAGTTCAGACATGGGTAATTTATACATGTTAACCAACAGAACTGACGACTACATCTTGAATTGCAGAACTGATTCGCAAATATAAATACTATATTTTCTGCAACCAGTAAACTATCAAAACTTTTACACAAAGATGCCAAAATGCAATAGATCTGATAAAACCAATTAAGTATACACAGGTTGGATTGCTGAATTTAAACATTCAATAAGGTTTGAAGCCATTTTCATCACGCATTTGGTGGATTTGGGTACTGTTGTGTCTTTGGAAGGGCAGTGTGGGTTTGTTAAAGAATCCATGACATATGAAGAGACTTAACCTAAGTTGTATGCACCGAGCGTGAAATAGGAAATGCAGCTCTCAGAGCCACTGTTAAGATCCTCTTATCTCCCTGCAGAAGGAAAGTCAACTTCACGTGTTGCTGGTGCTGGTGAGACAGCCTCCTATGTTTATCACAAATGGGGGCTGGGAGTCAAGTTAAAAGGATTTTATACTCTTTGGGCTCCAGAGCAAAACCAGCTGCAGAAATTACGTCTCTGCCACCAGCACCAAACAAAACGCATTAAGCACTCACATGCACATGGATTCTATCAGAGCCAGGCTAATGAAAATCAATTCCAAATCCAGCTAGCATGGGTGTAAATGAACAGTTTTCCATCCTGGTTTTATTTTCCTCCAAAAATTCTAATTGCTTCGAATTGTGGCAAATTGTTCTATCATTTCAGAAATGGTAGCAGCAACTTTTAGTCCAAAGAATATATATTAAAACACATGTAAACATCCAGCATTATTAAAAAGAGCTATTTCAAAGTAGGAAGTAATTTGTTCTTCTGAGTTCCTTGAATGCAGTCCACTTACTTGTATTATATCCTACTGAAAACCACTGTATTTTTCTCTCCTTTGTCCTTGTTGCTCGTTGTCACAGAATTGGCTCAGGCTTGTAGTGATCTCATATGCGACATAAGGAAACATATAGTTGTTATATATGAGGTTATTGTTGCAGCTACCATGCCAGCCCTTCAAAGACCTTTCTTCTCTAGACACTAGTCTCTCCTGATAATTTTTCCAAAGGTTATGAATCAAAATATTGCTATATTAGCTTCTAAGACGCGTTCTGGCTATCATTCAAGACAGATTTGTTACTTCTCACAGTTCTTTCAGCTCTCCATGTATTTTGCTAACACCCTCATTGAAATGCATCAATTCATCTGTGATCTTCTTTATTCATGCTACCTCTTTCATAGGCACCTGATGATTGTAAATGCCACACCTTAGCCCTTAAAGTATGTCTTTGCTTAATAAATTTTGCAGTGTCTAATCCGTCACAAGTGGATTGTCAATTCCTTCTTCCTAATCTGTTCTTAGTCTGGAAGCTCTGTTGAAATGTATTCACTTTGTTGAAATGGGGGATCCAGAGGGGATCTGAAACACGTGTGGCATCGTTTCCAACATCATAGTGGTACACAAACCATCAACGTGAGACAAACTGATAAACCAGTGGTTTCCTTAATCATTTCGATGTCTGAAGTTGGACATTTGATTCCCTGTGGAAGATTACTTCCCTTTGGGAAAGCATTTGGTTCAAGTCCATAGTTAGCTGTGTTTTTAAGATCTTATTCCTTCTTTTTCAGTGAATTTTGGCAAGAAGCAGACTTATGGAATCAAAGTTGCAATGTCTTCTTAAGTGCCTGTGTGCAACCTCTTCCAAAAGGGTTGATATTACAATTAAAATAAAATGAGATACATGCCTTCAGATTGAGGATCTCTTAAGACTCAGTTCTTGATGGCTGATAACATCATATGAGCCCTTTCCAATGATGTGATGATTAAGCCAACCAACTCCTGGATTATGTTCTCTGATTGCCATTCCAGATGTAACTAACTGTGGAAGTCATGCAATCTTGTGTCAGTTTCAGGATTGAACGTGTAGGGGTGGAGTCTAGACTGTCAATCTGGAGATAGCCAGTGAGACCTCTGTGTGGGCATGGCCTTCTCCTGTGAATTCTGGGAAATCTGGCCATATTTCCCCCTTGGAGTTGAGGTGATTTGTGACTCAGTCCCTTGGAGACTACTAACAAGAAACAAGGCTGACTCCCTGTGAGACATGCCGGAGGAGAAGCCACATGGGCTCACTCTGATAAAAACCAAACCTCTGAAGTCGAAAAGGCCACACAGATAATCCTTCCAGTGTTGAGATGTTTGAAAAGCTACAGAGAGGCCTCAGTCAGTGCTGAGATGCTTCTATCACCAATGGATACACGAGACTCTGCACCCACTGACCTGTAATTGTCCTGGCACCATTGCATATGCCTCTTGAATCGGAAGAAGACTTTATAGACTGATATCAGACAATGGACTAATACCAGACTTGTAGGCTTTGACTGGATTGGGTTGGGATGCTTTTCTTAAAGTTCAATTCCTCTTGTATATAAACCTCTCCCATATATATGCATGCTTATGATTTGTTTCTCTAGTCTACCCAGACTAACACTTTAACTTTTTCAGGAAATACTGGAGTAGGAGTTACAACAACTGAGACATCTTTTAAGAGTAAAACAAAAGAATTGAAGCAGGTGAAACATTTTTTTAGTGTGATGTAATATACCCTAGGGTTTATAGCAATGATGTAAATTTTCTCTGGAAGAACACAGAGTATTCTGATGTGACTGTATTTACTTTGAAATTCAGGGTCTGGAATTGCATTTTGTAAAACCAATGCTGTGATTAAGTTCGGTAAAAGAAGAAACAGATAATTCAAAATTAGTATAATAAGGAAGACTTAAAATATGTGAGAATAGATTTAATGAAATTAGCCTCTTGGTTTCTTTTGTGTATACTGTTTTTCATAGATTGAAAAATCATCAGACTTTTGAAAAAATCAGTTAGATTAGCTTTTATTATTATTATTAAAAGAAATTGTTGGCTTATAAAATAGCATTTGTGATTTGCTAAATACAAAGTGCCAGAATTATTATGACCAGTACTGCACTCATAGAATTCAGAACACTGTTTGCCTTCTGAAATTACAAGGAATTTTGATAAGCTCCAGATAGTCCTCTGAATTGTATAATTCATATCTAGAGCTACGCATAATACTGGTAAAATATTCATTATATCACAAAAAATGACAGTAGAACTGAGATTAAAATGGAAGAAAAATATCAAGGGAATATATTTAGGAAGATCACTGCTACATTTCCATTAACAAAAGATTAGAAACCAGTACTGATGCTCCAATAACCTTTAGAAAGATAAAGAAATGATGGTGATCATATCTGTGGCCTCCGCCCGCCCCCCGTCTTTTAGCAGTTTCATCTATAATTTTCCTAAAAGCATTCTAATCTTTAAGATCTGTATTTCACACAAAGGAAGGATAGATGAAAACTGACCATCTCTCAGATACTCTCTATTTAATTTTTACATTATGATTGGTCATAACATAACTTAGGTAAGGAACCAATCAATTATAACCAATCAATTATACCAATCAATTAGACAAAAACTATATAAACAAAAGGAAAAGAGGCATACAGATACCATCTTTCTTTTCTATTAAAAGTCCAGTAAAAAGTCCAGTAAAAAGTCCAGTAAAAAAAGTCCAGTAAAAAGTCCACATAAATCCAGCTAGACCAGGAGATGCACAGTAAAGGTGGAAACATAGGAAACTTAGGATAGATGATCTATCAAGACTAGTGATGGGAGTGGTAATACCAGGAGGGTGGAGGGATGGAGGAATTGAGAGGGAGAGCCAACTTCAGAGATCTACACGTAGCCTCCTCTCTGGGGCATGGACAACAGGGAAGTGAGTG